>JAJEJO010000122.1:919314-937256 GCA_020662805.1 Glaucomys volans | reverse complement strand
CTGTGTACATGCATGAACGCACAGATGGTGTGACTCTACTTTGTGTACAACCAGTGAAACAATAGCTGTACTCCATTTGTGTTCAATGAATCAACAAGTAAATAAAAAAAAATAAATTAAAAAAAATTTAAAAAAAAGAACATGCATTGAAGAAGGTGTCTTTTCAATAACTGTATTGAGAAAATTGAATATTGACATGAAGAAGAATCAAACTATGTCTACATATCCCAGTTACAAAAAAGAAAAATTCAAAATAGATTGAACACTTGAATCTATACAACCATTTTAAGAAAATGTAGAGTTAATGCTTCAGGGCACTGGAATGGACAAAGATTTTGTTTTTTTGAAGACTTCAAAACTACAGAAAGTAAAAGCAAAAATGGGTAAATTTCATTATATCAAACTGTAAAGCTTCTGAAGAGCAAAGGAAACAATCAACATAGTGAAAAGATGACCTACAGAACTGAAGAAAGTATTTATAAACTGTATATCTGACAAGGGGTTAATATCCATAATATGTAAGGAACTCAAAAAACTGAATAGCAAAAAAAAGTGCAAAAGGAGCAATAGAACTTGATAGATATTTTCCAAAAGAAAGCATACATATGAAGAACTGGTACATTTAAAAGTACTCAATATCACTAATCATCAGGGAAAAGCAAATTAAAAACTTTATTAGTAAGTATCACTTTATCCCAATAAGGATGGATATTGTCAAAAAGGCCAAAGGTGACAAGTGTTTACAAGGATGTGGAGAAAGGGAACCTTTATATGGTGTTGGGTAGGAATGTAATTAGTACAGCCTTTATGGAAAACAATATGGAAGTTCCTTAAAACATTAAAATAAAACTATCATATTATCCAGCAATCCCACTACTGGGCATATCCCCCTTCCAAAATGAAATCAGTATGTTAAAGAAACATCTTTACTTCCATGTTTATTGCAAACCTATTCACAGCAGCCTAAATGTCCATAAACTGATGGATACATAAAATTTGCTACATAATCATAATGAAATCATAAAAAAGAATGAAATCCTGCTACCTGTAACTACATGGGTGAAGCAGGAGATCATTATGGTAAGTGGAATAAGCCAGGCATAGAAAGACAAGTACTATCTGATCTCCCTCATATGTGAAATCCAAAAAAACTTGAGAACAAAGTGGTGGTCACCAGAGGCTAGTAAGAGGTGGGGTGAGATGGGGGTTGATCAATGGATATTAGTTATAGTTGGATAGGAATAAGAAGTTCTAGTGTGCTATTGCACAGTATGGTGATTACAGATATTAATATACTATATATTTTGAAAGTCAAAAGAAAAGATTTTGAATGTGTTCATCATGAATAATGATCAATGTCTGAGGTGACAGATATTTTTAAGGTTATTTAGACATCATATAATGTGTGCATATGTATATATGTATCAAAACATCACATTACCTCATTAATAAGTACAATTTTTATGTATCAGTTAAAAGCAAATTTAGTTGGAATCAAAACAGACATGAAGACCAATGGTACAAATCGAAGAAACAGTATAATATATGCTGGAGAACAAAAGCCTTTTTAACAAATGGTGCTGGGAAAACTGGATATTCATATATAGAAGAATGAAATATCTTTATATCTCACTCTGCACAAAAGTCAAATCAAAATGAATCAAATACTTAGAAATTAGACTAGAAACCTTCTAACTGTTAGAAGAAAACACAGGGTCAACACTTACAGGCACCAACTTCCTTAACAAGATCCCTTAAGTTCAAGAAATAAAACCTATAATCAATAAATGGGATGTCATCAAGTTAAAAAGCTTCTGCACAGCAAAGGAAATGTTTAAGAGTGTGAAGAGGGAGCCTACAGAATGGGAAAAAATTCTTTGCCAGCTACTCCTCTGCTAGAGGATTATTATACAGAATACATAAAGAACTGAAAAAACTTACTATCAAAAAACAAGTAACCCAATCAATAAATGGGCAAGAGAACTAAAGAGAAATTTCTCAAAAGAAGCAGCACAAATGGCCAACAAGTACATGAGAATATGTTCAATATCTATAGTCATCAGGGAAATGCAAATCAAAACTATACCAAGATTTTATCTCAGTCCAATCAGAATGGCAATTATCAAAAACATAAATAATAAATTCTGGTGAGGAGGTGGGGAAAAAGATACACTGATACATTGCTGGAGGGATTGAAAATTAGTACAACCACTGTGGAAAGTAGGGTGGAGATTCCTCAGAAAGCTAGGAATGGAATCACCATATGACCCAAATATCCCACTCCTTGGTATTTATGCAAAAGAACTAAAAGCAGTCATACACCCACTTCAATGTTTACAGTAGCACATTTCACAATAGTTAGATTAATGACTATTATTGAATAGCCTAGATACCCACCAATAGATGAATGGATCAAGAAAATGTGGTATATATACACAATGGAGTTTTACTCAGCCTTAAAGAAGAATGAAATAATAGCATGTGCCGGTAAACAATGGAAATGGAAAGCATCATGCTAAGTGAAATAAACCAGACTCAGAAAATCAAGGGTTGAATGTTTTCTTTCATATGTGGGAGCAAAAGTATAAAAAGGGAAAGAAGGTGGTGGTGGGGAAATTGGATATCATAAACACATAGGGAAGATCACTGGTGTAGAAGTATATCAGGAGTAGGGGAGAAAGGATGGGAAAGGGGAGGAAATATGGAATGAATTTAACAAAATCAGGTTAATATGTATATATATATATATAAATGTACCAAAGGGAATTTCATATTTATGTATATATAGAAAGTATCAATCAAAAATAAATAAAGGTGTGAAAGATCAGTATTGCTGAGGAGGGAAAAAGAGGGAGGGAGGAAGAGAGGAAAAGTAGGTGCAGAGGGAATGGGGATCAAAATCAAATTCCATACTGTATGATTTTATCAAAATGAGCCCAACTACTATGTATAATTATAATGCTCTAATAAAAAAAATTTAGTTAAAAATGAAGTTAAGGAACCTTAAAATAAATAACTCAAAGCACATTATATTGGATTTACACTATAAACTACTACAGGAAGATAATAGAGAAAGGTCTAAAATACTTAAATAACACATTTAAAATAATCAATGGATCCAGGAGGAGGTGTTAAGGGAAATTTGATATTATTTTGAACTGAGTGAAAATAAAAATAGAATATATCAAACTTCATACAATGTAATTAATAGTGTGTAGAGGGAAATTATAGAATTAAATGATTATATTAGAAATGTTAAATCTAATCTCTAAACTTAAAAAACTAGAAAAATAATTGAAAAGATAAGCCCAAGCCAGTATATGAAAGGAAATAATTTAAAACAGAAATCAACAAGTTTTAAACAAAAAGAAAAATCCATGAAACAAAAATAACAATTCTTGACAAAGATCAATAAAATTGACATACTTCTAGTCAAACTGAGAAAAAGAAAAATCCTAGCCTACTCATATTCCAAATATCAGAAATATAACCACAGCTGCCAGAGATATTAAAAGAATAAAAAGGGAATTGCTCTGAATAACTATGGACATAAATGCAATGACTTAGATTAAATGGATCAATTCTTTGAAAAATCACAATCTATCTACCCAAACTATTGTAAAATAAAACTGATAACCCAAATAACCTTACAGATTTTAAAGAAATTGAAATTTTAGTTAAAATTCTTTCCAAAAGTACCTCAATCCAGTATTATGATCATAGATGTAAAAATCCTTAGTGAATAGCAAAAAAACCCAGTATATATGTATGTGCACACATACACACTCACACATAAATATTGCATGACTAGGTAGTGAATGGAAACATGAAGAAGGCAGAAATGGTACAATAATTAAAAAACTAATTAGTTTAATTTGCCATTATTAACAGTATAAGGAGAAAAAAATCATACGATCATATCAATCAATACAGAAATACAGTTGACTAAATTCAACATTCATTCATATAACACTTCTGAAAGTACCAGGGATAGAAGTGAAACTTCAGCCTGATATAAGACAACAACAAAAGTCTCTAAACAAACTCATACCTAATAGTGAAAGACTGATTACTTTCCCCTTAGATAAAGACATGACAGCGATGTCTACTCATGTCTCCTGGTAAGCAGCAACAGGGAAGTCACAAGCAGTACAACAAAGTCAGAAAAACAAAGAAAATTTATATGGAAGAAAAATAATAAGGTCCTCTTTGAAGACAACATGATTGTACATAGAAAATCCTAAGAAATCTACTGAAAAAACTTTCTAGAAATAATACATGCTTCTAACAAGGTTAACAAACATAAAAAGCATTTTTAGGGCTCTCTAGCAATGAACAATTAGGAAACTAAGTGTTTTAAAATATGACTTATAATAGCTCAAAAGTAATTATTTATATGTAATGTACCAAAATATGTACATGATTTATGTACTGAAAACTATAAAATGTGTATAAATAATATAAAAAATGACTTCAATAGATGTTGAGATATATTATGTTCATGAAATAGAAGATACAAATTAGAAAGGATATCAATTTTCCCCAAATTGATAGACTTAAGACATTTCCAGTAAAAATTTTAGTAGGGTGTATTTTACAAATGTAGATAAATTGATTTACATATTTGATGCAAAATCAAAGGAACTATGATAGCCAAAATAATTAGGGAAATAAGAATAAAAATGAAGTTATCACTATTCAATTTTAATATTCATTATAAAGTTGTAGTAATCAGCCTGTGGTGTTAGTAAAGAGGTAGACACATGGATCAAAAGAATAGAATAAAAAGTCAGAAACAGACTCACAAATACAATCAGTTGTATTAAATATGCACCAATAATTTAATGGAGAAAGGTTAGCATTTTCAACAAATGATACTGTAAAAACTGGGCATTTATTGTGACCTGGAGATAAAAGTGTATAGATGACACCAAAAGTGTGATACATAAAAGAAAAAGAAACACATTGGAATTTGTCTGAATTTTAAAAATTTGCTCTGTAGAACATGCTGTTAGGATAATAATAATTAAAAAACCCCTACAATTTGGGAGAAAATATGTGAATAGTACATATCCAATAAAGCATTCAAAACAAGAATATTTAAGGAACTCTCCAACTCAATAGTAACAAATAAGCCAATTAAAAATCAGCAAAATTCTTGAACATGCCAGAAAGGATATATAAAGAAAAAATAAATTAAAAATATTAAGCATCATTAAAAATTAGGAATATTCAAATTAAAACTGTGATGAGATACTTCTACACTCTTATTTGGATAACAATAATAAAAAAAATCTGTCTCAACCACATAGCTTACAATTGGAACAAGAGAAATTCTCTTACATTGCTGGTAGGAATGGAAAATGGTATAGCCACTCCAAAAGCCCTATGGCAATTTCTGCTAAGTTGAACCAGTTCTTACTTATATGAAGTAGCAGTCATACTGCTAGGAATTATCTAACTCACATCCACACAAAAATGTGCACACAAATGTTTATATGGCTTTATTCATAATTTCCCAAAAAGAAAAATAATCCAAATGTAGTTCAATAAGTAATGGATTCATACAACAGAATATTATTTAGCAATATAAAGGAATGAACTATTGATGCAAACAACTTGAATTACTCCCACAAACATTATCTCGAGTAAAAAGAGCCAATTTCAAAAGGTATATGATGTATAACTCTATTTAAATAACATTCCAGAATAGGTAAAACTTCAGGGATGGAGAACAAATCAATAGTCAAAAATGTGGAAAAACTAGAAATCTCATATACTATGATCAAAATGTAAGCCAATTTGGAAACTCTTTAATAATTACTAAGCTGGTTCTTTGATCCAACAATTCTACTCCTAAATACATACCCACAGAAATGCTCATAATGTGCAGCTTTTTATATTTAGAAGCCTATTCACAAGAGCCAAGAATTAGAAGAAATTAAACATCAATTAACAGTGATATAGGTAAATTAATGTGTTCTCATACCAGGGAAAACTGAAAGAAATGAGCCAGACACAAAAATAACACTACACAAATTCATTTATATAAAGATTAGTATAGCCAAAATTCACTCATTATTGGAAGTCAGGACAGTAGTTGCCTTCAGGTAGGAGTGAAAAAAAGTGGTGATTTGGAAATGATGCAAGTCTGGTTAGGTCCTAGACACATTTTATTTTTTGATCATAGTAGTGGTTGTTCAGATGTGTTCACTGAAATTTTATTGAGTAGAACACAAATGACTTGCGCAACTTCTGCATGTTGATTATGTATTTTTAATTTTAAGTGAAAATAGTCTTTTCATGGTAGAATGGATTGGATTCCTTGGATTGGAATTTCTCATATGGTTAGATAACATAGCTATTTATGTCCAGAGTGGAATCATGGAAGTCACAAATATTTCAGAGGCAAAATAGAAGAGAAATATGCTGACAGTCAACACATAATGAATCTCCAAAAAACTATATTTCTTCAATGTGAATCAAAAGAGAGTTGAATCAAAAATGTTGCAAGATGGGGTAGGACAGGGAAAGGAGAAAAGAACATTTACTGAGAACCTACTAGGTGCTAGTACTATGCTAACGCATTTGTTTTGTCAAAGACAAAATGCACTGGGCAATAAAGGAAATGATTTAATTTGGGTCGATGCAATAAGGATAACATTCATTAATGAAGAACATATCAAAGAAACATAGACCTGTGATTTTACAGAGGTAGGTAGACAAGGAAAATCATTCCCAAGTCTTATAGAAACCATCAAGAATGACAGAAGGATCTTAAGTCATTGTAGAAAGGTAAAAATGGGTCTGATCTTAAAATAAGCAAGAGCATGGAAGTCCTTTAAGACTGGTCATTTGCTGAAACACAGAAGAGTGATAGTGGAGCATTTCTTATCATTGATTATTTTCTGGGACCAAAGGACTCAGATAAAGTTCAATTTGTTAGAATACAACATTTAGTTTGCTCTTCATATAGAACAAAATATGGGATATTTTTATCTGTTTTATAGGAAGAATAAAATCTTAGAGAGAAGGCAGTGATTCAAAACAATACTTTGAAAAAAGAAAAATTGCTGGGTATAGTGGCTAATGCTGAGTCAGGACTACCTCAAATTCAAGGACAGCCTGGGCAAATTAGCCAGACCCTAAGCAACCTAGAGAGACCTTGTCTCAAAATTAAAAAAAAAAAAAAAAGGGCTGGAGGTGTAGGTCAGAGGTTAAAGTACCCCGGGTCAATCCCTAATTCTCAACAACCCCCCACCAAAGAAAGAGATAAACTCCAAAGATTATATCTTAATCCTAAATCACTGTAGTTTAAGGCATGTAACCAGATGATTTGGGGACCAAATCTCAATTTATAATTTTATCTAAGTACCAAATAAGAAAATCTAAAACATCACACACAGAAGCATATGGAATTCATGAGGGAAGTCTTTTATCAACTCTGAGCTTTTAAGAGGCTGCCTAGTGAAGCATCAGAATATATATACATATTATATACATCTTCTCTCTCTCTCTCTCTCTCTCTCTCTCTCTATTGAATTAAAGTTGTTGTGAGAGGACAACTTCTGTGAATAAAGACTTGAGGAATCGAATATGCAATGAGTAATTAGAATTCAACTCCTAGTTGCTCTGATGTTGCCCTTGACTAATGCTTGGACATAAATAATGACTTCAAAATGTTTATATGGCTTTATTCATAATTTCCCAAAAAGAAAAATAATCCAAATATAGTTCAATTAGATTGTCCTGGAGCAGAGACAGTCCCCTAAAAGAGCATCACTGCCCCCTCAGTGGAGAAGAAACAGAATTCATCAAATACTTCTAGTGTCCAGGCCACATGGAAGATGTTTTATTAGATTCATAGCATAAACACTTTAAAAACTGTGGTCTTGGCCCTGAAGCTCTCCCAGTCTAGTGGTAACAACTGGTATGTAACAACACGTGTAATATAGTGGGATTAGCACAAGAGTAGATGTATTCATATTTTGCTTGGACACACAAATGGCAGGTTGAAAATACTTCCAGGTTAACTTTTAGAGACCTCAGCATTAAGGTGTTCAGTAAGCTCTTTCCCCTTTACCTCACAACAGTATTTTTAAAATGTCATCATATTCATTATGTCTCAGAAGCAAAAACCAACAATAGAAAAACTGAAGAAATAATTCAAGGCTTCAATAAGCTTCAAAGTAGGTTGTTCTGTAGATGTAAAGCCTGAGAACATCACTTTTCCTGCTATGATGAAGACAAAAGAGGAAAAGAGACATGACATACATTACAATTCCAGTAAAGCATTTGACACAACATTTATCAAAACTTGAATGAATTAAGATGAAGTTTTGGTTGATTGGTCAGCTTTATAAATTTAAAATTCCATTTTTTCAAAAGAAATAGCAATAATAAAAACATGACAGTGGCCTATGAAGAAGGAATTTACAAATTTTCATTGGATTTGGCATTATGTTCCATTTTGCTTTGTCTTGATTTTGGAACTTAAAGTAGCTAAATAAAATCCAATAGACTATCTACACATTATTAGAATAAATAAAGGAATAAAGTAAGACATAAGTGTATTTAATTTGCAAAATTAACTGCATTCATTATATATATCAAAAGCCAAAGTTGGTAAATGTAATATAAATATAAATTAAATACTAAAATAGAATTTAAGTTCTTAGAAATACATCTAACAAATATGTGTATCACTTTATGGAAAAATAATATATATTTTCTTAAAAGACTTTAACAAGCAAAAAGTTGAGTTATAATGAACAATCAAGTATGTTAATTTTCATGAGTTAGTCTATAAATTCAATGAAAATTGATTCTAACTCCAATGTGCACAAAAGAGCAAGCAAAAAATGCCAAAATATTACCAGAAAGAAAAACAAGGTAATAACTCATTATGTATCAAGACTATAAAACTGTTGTAATCCGGATAATAGGGCATCTGCACAGGTATGGACAAGCAGAATAGGATTCCCAGACATATGGAAACTTGACATAAGGCAAAGATGGCACTGAAAATCATTGCGAATATATGAACTATCTGCTAACTGGTTCTGAAACAATTAGTGGTGTGGGAAAAAATATAACTGGATCCCACCACAGAAGAATAAATTCCAGCTGAATAAAGGACCTAAATGTGAAAATCAAACTGTAAAATATAAAAAGAATATATTTGTGTCCACAAGGTACTATTCCTTAACTACAGAATCCGTGAACAATAAATTAGAAGACTGACAGCTTTGAATACATTAAAATTTAGAAATTTTATTGTAACCAAAATAATACAAAAATAAAAAATAAGCTAAAATTGGAGGAAGAGATTATACAATATATATTATCATAAAGGTAAAAGACTTTTAGAAATAACACACAAAGGAAAAAGAAAAGGAAGCAGGTGAGAGGAAGGAGTGGGGTAAAGAAGGAAGAAAAGAAAAGTAGGATAATACTTTAAAAAATGATCACAGGATATAAATTGGCACAAAAGAACACCATACTGACTAATATTTAAGTATTTGTTATCTCATTAGAATAAAAAATTTTAATTAATCCTTCAATAAGAAATTTCTGTTACACTCTCCATATTAAAATGCATTACAAGACTACATATTGCTGGGCACAGAGTTTCTCCAGTTAGACTAAAGTAACGACTGAAGCATTAGTATTTCTAGCAAGTTCCCAGGGGATGCTGATGCTGCTAGATATAGAACTACGCTTTGAGAACTATTATTATAGTGTAGTACTTACATAAATTTGTCATCATAAACTTACATAAACTTTTCATAATTCTCTAAGTAATTCTAATTACCTTTCATACAAAAGGGGATGCTCTCATGAGTCTTTCTTAGATCAGGAAAGAGGAATGTGAGAGGACTTAATGATTGGTCCAGAAAATAAAGAGGAGAAAACTCTAACCCAATTAAGTATGGTTGCAGAGCCTTAGAAAGATGACAGGAGGGGGTGTGGTCAACCAATTCACAAATAATCTGTGTAGTATTTGATACTGTCAATGGATTATTTCATTTTAAAGCTTTCTCATACTTCAGACACTCAGATATGTGAATATCATACTTTCTAGGTTTCATTTTTATTCCTGTTTCTTTTATGAGCTTCTGTCTGGTACCTTAAAAGATGATCTCCCCTATATTTCCATTTTTAAACATTTTCTCATAATTTCATTGCAAGTTAATCTTTTCTTTTGTCATTTACCACATATGTGGAAATAGCTTTTACATCTGCCTTTCTAAGCAAGTTCTCTCTGTAGACCCACAATTCCAAACACCTACAGGTCTTGAATTGAATATAATTAATATTAAACTCATTATTTCTTCAATCATCCTACTACTCTGACTACCCTGTTTTCACCCACTGACAGTCTGTTTTCCTTGCACATCTCTTATTTTATTTATGCTGGGAGACAGTATATATAATATTTGCATACATAGATATTAGAGTGAAACTGTTGCTTGATGTTAGGTATAGTATCTTTTAAATGTTATTAGTTGATTTTCTCTTTTTTAACATCACATTAATAATAAATCTTGCTTCACATGTTTTTAATTATATATAAGCAGTATTAAGAAAATGCAAATCTTAGGACCCTATTCCAGACCTACTGTATCAGAAAGTCTTGAGTGGGTTTTGAAATCTGTATTTTGACAAGCCACCAAGATTCTGAGGCTATCTACAGTATGAGAACCTCTAAGGAAATGATCATCCAGGTTCTTAAGCCAGATTACCTAGAAAATACTCTTTTCATCTTTACATATTCCCTAATTACATTGGTCATTAAATCTCCTCAAACTAATCTACATTTATCATTTTCTCCTCCATTTCCATGTTTACTGTTGCCTTAAATGCTCACATATTATTGCAATATCTTTTTGAAACCACTGTTACTATTTTTGCCATCATTCCTTCTTTGCAAGGCTGTGAGAATAGGGATTTTTTTTTAAACCTAATTTTTATTTTCCTCTTAATTCTTTCTTGCTTCCCTATCCATAAGTGGACACAGTCCAGCCTTTTTTTTTTTTTTTTTTTTTTTGCTACTGGATATTGAACCGAGAGGTGCTTTTCCACTGAGTTACATCCTCAGTCTTTTTAAAAATTTTATTTTATATTTTGAGACAGGGTCTTACTATGTTGGTGAGGTTGGCCTCAAATTTGAAATCTTCCTGCCTCAGCACCCACCCCCGCCCCCAGTCCACTGGGATTACAGGAGTGTATTACCATGTTTGGTGAGTCCAGGCTCCTTAGGAAACTGTATGAAATCCTTCATGACTGAATTAGAGAATAAAAATTCCTGATACTCTTCTCCTAAATTCCTTCTCAGCTAATTCTTTCTCCTCTTCACACTTCCTCCTTCCAGGGCTGGTGTCTCTGAGGCTGGATATAAAGCAGCAATTCTTGCACAGTCCAGAGCCCTGATTCTATAATGTAGGTATACGTATTAGCCTGGAAAGAGTGCAGACTTTAGAATCCGACACCTGAATTCACCCCTCAGTTTTTCATTTTATTGTCTATGTGATCATTTACTGTTCTCCTGCTTCTATTTCCTTAACTCTGTGATGGGCAAATCAACAGAATTCATTTAATTGTGTGGACATGAATATTGAGGGAATGCATGTACTATGACTACTGCAATTGTCTTCTCTAGGGCAAGTGATCAGTATATGACATTTCTCTTATTCTCTCCCATCTTTATCTTTCTAGGGTCTCATGGCGTCCAGAGGCTGTTGGGTTAGAGATAATAGATTTGGAAACTGTTCATTTAAGTGGTTGGAAGCATCCTATCTCCTTCCTTGTGGTACGCGAGCTGCTCAGAATCTTATTTATCACTCATTCTATGTAGCTTTGGTGAGAAGCTTCTGGCATTCCACTAGCCAAGAGAACTAGGGTCTTTTTCTTCCTACACTCTGATAAGGTCCAGTTCCAGGATAGAAAGACAACATAAATTCAGTCACTCTGAAGCCTCTCCAAGGACTTGAATTGTTATTGGAGAGATGCAAGAATGGAAGCCCTAGTCCTTTATCCCAGCAGATGTCTCTGACTAGGATGTTTTCAATTCCAGGGTATTTGCTTTGTTTCCCTCTTTTTGGACAATGTAGAATTCCCTTTCTTACCAAATTGACTTATTCTTGTATTTCATTGAACTTAAAGACACTAAACCCTTTTGTGATGAAAGGAAAGGTCGTCATTTAGAAGAGGTCTTGTAAAAATGCCAATGTTTTCAACATTAGAATTCTGTATACAATTGTAGGTAGGACATGACCTCAATTCTTTCTTCCTAGTTAATGTTGATTAAAAATAGTTTTTTTAAGAACCAGATTTTCATTGCAAATGAAAACGAAAGCATCATAACTATATTTATCACTAACAGTCCTTACTTGCCAGCAATTATCAATTAGTAAAAACAGATTTTAAGGATTAAAACAATAACATACAGTATTTATCCTTTAAACCATACTTCTCATTAAAAAGTCTTTCCAATTGGCCTGTAAAGGGCAATGTTGTCTTTTCTCTATGTAGAAAGAGAAAGTTTTCAATTTTGCACCATATTTTTGTCTCTCTTCATAATTACCCATGTGTAAAATGTTTCATTTCATGCTCATATTTTTTTGTAGTATTCAACAACTGAAAAGAAAGATCATTGACACTCCTCATTTACAGATATAATACTTGGTTAATAATGTTATTCCATCCCTATCATGTTTACTGGTATGGACATCTTCTTATGACTTGTTTTTTAAAAGGTACTTTTAAAGGTATGGACTTTGAAAAAATGATTTCTCCTATATAATGTTTTGTTACATGTTAAATGAAATTATATTCTCTACAGTCAGAGCGTTCATGACTATTTGAGGAAGCAAAGGAGGCATAGTCACTTTAATATCAAAACTATAACTAATTTTGATAATTCAAATGAGTGTATGTAATTTAACATTTTTAATTATGCTTATTTTGCTCAAGGCTAAACTGTCCAATTTAAAAGTACTGGTCTCCAGAAATGCCAGCATAAATTATTTCTGTTAATTTGTTCCATTTACATATGTTGTGTTTATTAAATAAATATGAGCCCCACAAATTGAAATGGGTTCAAAGCTAGTTCCATCACCATGATGGAAAGTCACATTCCTTGGAATATGCCTCAGATAAGGATAAGAAGGGAAGACCTAACTCCTTGAGGAGTTTTTATGTCCTTGGCTCCAGACAACCAAGTTGTGGATAAACACTAAACTCAGTCATCTGCCCTCCTGTTTCCAATACATGCCAGGGATCCGATCTCAGGTGTGTCTCTTCCTTCCCCCTCCATGTGTACATGCAAAGCTTAATGCTTTTAACACTGTCCAGAAATTCAAAGTGACAAAACAGGAGTTTCTGAAATCTGGAACTCTTAACTTTTATAAACTGGTAAGAACAGTGGAATGTGCAAGATCTCTAACTAATGACTTCTCCATCTTCTCTCAGACTCTTCTCAGCCATTCAGGAATAGGATATGTATTAGACAACTAACATCTGGTCTGAATAGCTATTAGGACCATATGCTTTCCTCTGTTATATTATCATCCTAGAATAGATTCAGGGAAATCCAAACCAAATGGGGATTTGGGGAAATTTTCAAGGGTCACTTAATAAAGTAATTTTGGTTTTCCCTTTGTAAAGAATTCAGCATTTTGTAGAGATATTCTAAAGACCTAAATACAGTCTTGCAGCAGAAATACCCTGAATGAATTATCACCATAATCATCACCACCTTCCTTACAATTGTCAAATGGGAAAAAGAAACTGTCATAGGTACAAATAGGTATATCCTTCCAGGATTTAACTTAAAAGACAATGTTCTATCAAATAGCCTTGTCTTCTAAATGAAAACCAGTAGCTTTGGATCTAGTTGTTTTCTCCCAAAACTCCTCACTGATAATATTCAGTGCTTTGGGCACTGGCTCTGTTCCTCTTCTCTATGAATTTCTTGATTTATGGTTGTGAGATCTTCATGGCCCAATGACAAAGGGCTAAGATCTGACTGCATAAAAATAAGCACTAGCAAATGTGCTTGAGGAACAATTATTAAGAGAGTGAAGTTCAGTTCATTTGGTATTGATTTTACAATTAGAACATAATATATTTGGCTCTGAGAATGTGTTCACATCAAATCCTATCAATGAAATAGACATGATCTCTGATTTGAAGACTACTTATCTCTACTCTTTCAAGAAATTATATCCACAGAGGATTTATAGATGAAATAGTGAACATGGATTGTGATGTTAACTAGAAGCATGAAATTAAATTGATACTTAATTCTCAATATTCTTATTCAGTCAGGGATAATTTGAAATTGTATCACTAAGAAGAGTTAAAGTGAATTCAAAGCATGTTTTACTAAAATAATTATAAATTAGGCCTAGACTATAAGTGTTAGGTCGGGGTAATGTCTAAGGATTGGTCTATATTTCATTATTTTTTGTTTACACATATCTATTAAAATTGTTAACATAGCACAAACATCAGCACCAGAGAAGGTGGAAGAGTATTTGATTCCATCTCTAAGTTTCTTAGTTAAAAATCAGACCATCTATAGCAATCAGAATGCTGCTTCTCAGAGACCTCATGTAACTTTGCATCATGGTGATGGAACTAACTTTGAACCCATGTAAATTTGAGGGGCGTATATTTATTTAATAAAGGATTTACTGCTTTCCTTGGTCTGAGTCAGAACCCTGCTGATGGATAGCCAGTAATTAATTTTTTTAACCAGCTCTCTAACCATCTTGCACAATTTTAAAATAAGCACAAGATGCTGGCAACATTCTACTCTTCCCTTATACTTTTCTCCCCCATGTCCCCTCCACCTCCTGCCTTCCCGTTTCCATTAAATGTTACTATTCTATGAGGAATCCATTTTTAAAATTTTTTGCTTCAAGGGTGACTAATCAAAATTTACTCAAGAATTTGTTGTTGTTAATATACAATATGCTCATTTAAAATAATGGTGGCAACACTGCCTTTACAAATAAAAATGAATAACAAAATTGAAAGAATATATTTAATCAATAGAAATCAATCAATAGAAAAACAAATTAAGGTATTTTAATAATTGTTTTTATAAAAACATCCTTTGGGGTTTCTATAAGTATATCGGGACAAGAGAATGGGAAAGTTCAGTCACCTAGAGTCACTGATGGAATTGGAAGTCCTGGGCTTCAAGTCAGGTTTTGATTTCTACCAACTTTTTCATGTATGTAAAAACTTCAAAACATGAATATTCGTTTAACTTCTATAAAAACTGATTAAGATAACTTTTAAGTCCATGTTTTTCAATTTCCTTGGATAAGTATGTAAAATACATTCAAATCCTATGTGAAATACAGTCAAATCCTAAATAAGTGCACACATTTTTTATTTATAAGATTATGTTTTTCTTATTAGAAGTCCCCCCCAAATTGCAGTTCCTATCTTAATCATGTAATAGGTCAAATATGAAAGTAAAGCTAGAGTCAATCATGCAGATGTGTTTTATTAATATGGATGTAAATCTTCCAAGAAGTTTTATGGTCACTGGATGTAGTATTAGGCAGGTTTTCACTGTTGTGACTAAAAGGCCTGACAAGAACAATTTAGGGGGAGAAGTTTATTTGGGGGCTCACAGTTTCAGAGGTCTCAGTCTATAGATAGCAGTCTCCATTCCTCAGGACTCAAGGTGAGGTGGAATATCATGGTGGAAGAAAGTGGCTCACAGGATGATCAGGAAGTAAGGAACTTCAACAATTTTACTTCACTGACTGGTTAATGATTATATATATGAAGGGTTTACTTATCATTTTAATTACATTTATTTTTACCTCAATTAGTTTGATTAAATTGTCTAGTGGACAGCATGTAATTCTCAAACTTTTGTTATAACCTTGTAATATGTAATAACTGACACGAATTGGAATTATAATACATATTGCTTCTGTATCAACTACACTAAAAATGGTCTTACTAGTAACAGTGTTTTAATTGTTTAAAGAAAGATTGTCCTAGAAATCTTACTACATGTAAAATATGAGTCAGATTTCACTTTGAGAAAACACTGGAAGTGAAATGTAAAACATTCAGGTTATTTTTATAAAATAAAAATAGTGTGCTTTTGTATAAAACGTGATGTCTGAAAGTAAATATATAGCTTTTAGCATTTTTCATTAGCTTTGAGTTAGCTGCATGTTAAATTCTGTTCCTGAAATTCATAAAAAGTGACATTTAGACTAATATATAACTGGTATAACAGCATAAAAGGTTCAGAGCCACCTAATGTTCTTCAATAACATGCAGTCACAACACAGAAGAGTCACTTTCAACTTTGTCCTTGCAGCTTGTGAATAAAAACAAACATAAACCTTTTAAAAATACATATTGGTTTTGACTGTTAGGATAGGACAGCACCTTATAAATTCCGTGGCCTATACCTATCCAAGAATGATGGACAGCCACTTGCAAAGATGATGATACCACATACCTGATAGGTGAAATTCCCTTCAGATTTAATGAGAATGAAATTTTGTCATAAATAGAGAAGAAAGCATTAGAAACTAGAGGAATTTACATACTGTTATGAGCTTTAACACATATATTCTCAAATTTCCATTATATTTTTAAAGGAGTCAATGTATTTTAGAGTTCAAAGTGCAATGACTGAAGTTCAACCTTAGCTTTTCCACTAATGAGCTACAGTAATTGGGATATATTTGTTCTAATTATACATGGCAGAATGCATTTCGACACATCATATAAAATGGAGTATAACTTCTTATTCTTCTGGTTGTACGTGATGTAGAATTACACTAGTTTTATAATCATATATGCACATAAGGTAATAATGTCTGTCTCAATTCATTTTATTATCCTTCCTAACCCCATACCTCCTCCCCTTCCTTCACTCCCCTCTGTCTATTCTAAAGTACATCTATTCTTCTCCAGGCCCTTTTAATGTGAATTAGCATCTGTATCTGCATATCAGAGAAAACATTCAGCGTTTGGTTCTTTGGGACTGGCTTATTTTACTTGGCATGGTATTCTCTAGCTCCATCCATTTATCAGCAAATGGCATAATTTCATTCTTCTTTGGGGGTGAGTAATATTCCATTATGTATACATACCACATTCTATTTATCCATTCATCTGTTGAAGGGCACCTAGGTTGATCCAGTAGTTTAGCAATTGTGAATTGAGTTGCTATGCACATTGATTCGTCTGCATCCCTGTAGTATGCTGATTTTATATCCTTTGGGTATAAACTGAGGAGTGGGATATGGTGGTTAGTCAAATGGGGGTACCATTCCAAGTTTTCTGAGGAATCTCCATACTGCTTTCCATAGTGGTTTTACCAATTTTCAGTCTAACTGGGCTTTTTCAAACTTTTCTTGTCCCTCATCTATTAGGATAATACTACATCCCACAAAGGGCTCTTTAAAATATAATGGAATAAACTTTATAAAGGGTTACAAAAATTTAGGCTAGTACCTAGTTCATATTTATATATATATATATATATATATACACACATATGTATATATATACACATGTACATATATATAAATAACATATAGTATATATATAATTTTTTTATTATTTAAAAATGATAAATATTATTTGTGAAAAGTAAAGATAAATAAAAGATGAAAATAAAATTGTGCCCAACACTCATAATTCAAATATGCTGAAATAAAAACACCACATTTCCTTCTAGCATTTTTAATATATGCATGTAGGTATATGTGTGGGTGTAGTTCCACATTTATTTCCATGCAAATTCTTTTTTTTATTTACTTATTGATTCATTGAACACAAATGGAGTACAGCTATTGTTTCACTGGTTGTACACAAAGTAGAGTCACACCATCTGTGCATTCATGCATGTACACAGGGCAATGGTATCTGTCACACACTCTGTTATT
>JAJEJO010000122.1:903859-919214 GCA_020662805.1 Glaucomys volans | reverse complement strand
CCTCTATGCTAGCTATCTTTCCTCCATTCTTGCCATCTTTCCCCCCCACATTATGCATCATCATTCATTTATCAGAGAGACCATTCGGCTTTTGGATTTTTGGGATTGGCTGATCTCACTTAGCATAACAGTTTCCAACATCATCCATTTACCTACAAATGTCATAATTTTATTCTTCCTTATAGCTGAGTAATATTCCATTGTGTATATATACCACAGTTTCTTTATCCATTCATCCACTGAAGGGCATCTAGGTTGATTCCATAATCTAGCTATTGTGAATTGAGCAGCTATGAACATTGATGTGGCTGCATCACTGAGGCAATCTGATTTTAAGTCCTTTGGGTATAAGCCAAGGAGTGGGATAGCAGGGTCAAATGGTGGAACCATTCCAAGTTTTCTAAGGAATCTCCACACTGCTTTCCAGAGTGGCTGTACCAATTTGCACTCCCACCAGCAATGTAAGAGTGTACCCTTTTCCCCACATCCTCGCCAACACCTGTTGTTGCCTGTGTTCTTGATAAAAGACATTCTAATTGGGGTAAGATGAAATCTTAAGGTGGTTTTGATTTGCATTTCTCTTATAACGAGTGATGTTGAACATTTTTTCATAAATCTGCTGATTGCTTGTAGATCTTCCTCTGTAAAGTGTCTGTTCATTTCCTTGGCCCATTTATTGATTGGGTTATTGGTGTTCGTGGTGTAAAGATTTTTGAGTACTTGGTAGATTCTGGAGATTAGTGCTCTGTCCGAAGTGTGTGTGGCAAAGATTTTCTCCCACTCTGAAGGCTCTCTCTTCACATTGCTGATTGTTTCCTTTGCTGAGAAGAAGCTTTTTAGTTTCACTCTATCCCAATCATTGATTCGTGCTTTTATTTCTTGCGCTTTGGGAGTCATGTTAAGGAAATCTGGTCCTAGGCCAACATGATGAAGATTTGGACCTATTTTCTCTTCTATTAGGTGCAGAGTCTCTGGTCTGATTTCTAGGTCCTTGATCCACTTTGAGTTGAGTTTTGTACAGGGTGAGAGATATGGGTTTAGTTTCATTTTGCTGCATATGGATTTCCAGTTTTCCCAGCACCATTTGTTGAAGAGGCTGTCTTTTCTCCATTGCATGTTTTTGCCTCCTTTGTCAAGTATGAGATACCTGTACTTATTTGGGTTTGTCTCTGTGTCCTCTATTCTGTACCATTGATCTACCTGCCTATTTTGGTACCAATACCATGCTGTTTTTGTCACTATTGCTCTGTAGTATAGTTGGAGGTCTGGTATTGTGAAACCCCCTGCTTCGCTCTTCTTGCTAAGGATTGCTTTAGCAATTCTGGGTCTCTTATTCCTCCATATGAATTTCATGATTGCTTGCTCTATTTCTATAAGGTCCATCATTGGGATTTTAATTGGAATTGCATTGAATTTGTATAGCATTTTTGGAAGTATGGCCATTTTGACAATATTAATTCTGCCTATCCAAGAACATGGGAGATCTTTCCATCTTCTCAGATGCTCTTTAACTTCTTTCTTTAGCGTTCTGTAGTTCTCAGTGTAGAGGTCTTTCACATCTTTTGTTAGATTGATTCCCAAGTATTTTATTTTTTTTGAGGTTAGTGTGAATGGGGTAGTTTTCCTAATTTCTCTCTCAGAGGATGCATCACTTACAAATAAAAATGCATTAGATTTATGAGCATTAATTTTATATCCTGCTACATTGCTAAATTCATTAATGAGTTCCAGTAGTTTTCTGGTGGAATTCTTAGGATCTTCTAGATAGAGAATCATGTCATCAGCAAATAGGGATAGTTTGATCTCTTCTTTTCCTATTCGTATTCCTCTAATTTCTTTGGTCTGTCTAATTGCTCTGGCTAGAGTTTCAAGAACAATGTTGAATAGTAGTGGCGAAAGAGGGCATCCCTGCCTTGTTCCAGTTCTCAAGGGGAATGCTTTCAATTTTTCTCCATTTAGAATGATGTTAGCTGTGGGCTTGGCATAAATGGCCTTTACAATGTTAAGGAATGTCCCCACTATCCCTATTTTTTCTAGTGTTTTGAGCATAAAGGGGTGCTGTATTTTATCAAATTCTTTCTTTGCATCTATTGAAATAATCATGTGGTTCTTGACCTTAAGTCTGTTGATGTGGTGAATTACATTGATTGATTTCCGGATGTTGAACCAACCTTGCATCCCTGGGATGAAACCCACTTGATCATGGTGCACTATCTTTTTAATATGCTTTTGTATGTGATTCGCTAAAATTTTGTTAAGAATTTTTGCATCTATGTTCATTAGAGATATGGGTCTGAAATTTTCTTTCCTTGATGTGTCCTTCTCTGGTTTTGGTATCAGGGTGATATTAGCTTCATAGAATGAGTTTGGAAGGGTTCCCTCCTCCTCTATTTCATGAAATAGTTTGAGGAGTATTGGAATGAGCTCTTCTTTGAAGGTCTTGTAGAACTCGGCTGTGAATCCATCTGGTCCCGGACTTTTCTTTGTTGGTAGGCTTTTGATGACTTCCTCTATTTCATTGCTTGAAATTGATCTATTTAAGTTTTGTATGTCCTCCGGATTCAGTTTGGGTGGCTCATATGCCTCTAGGAACCTGTTGATGTCTTCCAGGTTTTCTATATTGTTGGAGTATAAATTTTCAAAGTAGCTTCTTATTATGTTTTGTATTTCAATTGTGTCTGTTGTAATATTTCCATTTCCATCACGAATTTTAGTAATTTGGAGTTTCTCCTTCTCTTTGTTAGCATGGCTAAGGGTTTATCAATTTTGTTTATTTTTTCAAAGAACCAACTTTTTGTTTCATCAATTTTTTGAATTGTTTCTTTTGTTTCAATTTCGTTGATTTCAGCTCTGATTTTGATTATTTCCTGTCTTCTACTACTTTTGGTGATGATCTGTTCCTCTTTTTCTAGGGCTTTGAGCTGTCATGTGAGGTCATTGATTTGTTGACTTTTCATTCTTTTATTAAATGCACTCTCTGCAATGAACTTTCCTCTTAGCACTGCTTTCATAGTGTCCCAGAGATTTCGATATGTTGTATCTTTATTCTCGTTGACCTCTAAGAATCTTTTAATTTCCCCCATATCTCAATAATAACCCTGAATGTAAATGGCCTAAACTCATCAATCAAAAGACATAGACTGGCAGACTGGATTAAAAAGAAAGACCCAACAATATGCTGCCTTCAAGAGACTCATCTCATAGAAAAACATGCCCACAGACTAAAGGTGAAAGGTTGGGAAAAAGCATACCATGCACACGGACTGAGTAAAAAAGCTGGGGTTTCCATCCTCATTTCAGACAAAGCAGATTTCAAACCAAAGATAGTCAGAAGGGATAAAGAAGGACATTTCATATTGCTTAAAGGTAGCATAAATCAACAGGACATAACAATCATAAATATTTATGCACCAAACAATGGCGCATCCATGTATGTCAATCAGATCCTTCTCAATTTCAGGAATCAAATAGACCAAAACACAATAATACTCGGAGACTTTAACACTCCTCTCTCACCGTTGGACAGATCTTCCAAACAAAAATTGAATAAAGAAACTATAGGACTCAATGACACAATCGCTAATTTGGACTTAACGGACATATATAGAATATTCCATCCATCAAAAAGCGAATACACTTTCTTCTCAGCAGCGCATGGGTCCTTCTCTAAAATAGACCATATGTTATGCCACAAAGCTACTCTTAACAAATACAAAGACATACAGATACTACCTTGTGTACTATCAGATCATAATGGAATGAAATTAGATATCAACGAGAAAGAAACAGAAATGCAAATTTAAAATTATATATTACATATATAATTTATGTGTTTTTATTTATTATCTTGTTTCATAGATAGGATCTTATTGCTACCACACAATTAAAGATGCTTTATAGTTTATACTTGCAAAATCAGACCAGTTCTGTTTTGTGCAAGTATGTCAATGGTTACTCATTGTTGAACAGGATTCTAAAACCCAAGAAATATTCCTACTAACTCATAAAAGTGTATGCTGAAATTATCACATTCAAATAAAATGCTAGTGTCTTATATGATTACATACACACATGCACATACACATACACACACACACACACTCTCACATGGCCCCAAATCTCATCTCATAATGTATATGAGATTTTTAAAAAAATTTTTTGTCCCAGATACTTAGAAAGTTTTCAATACCATTCTTTTGCCATTATTTTGTATTTAGCTCCATTCTACATTTTACCCACTCTACATTCTTAAACTTGGTTTAATCTAATTGTTGTCTTCTCACTTTAATACAATCTATATTTGTTTAATCTTTCTAAAGACTAACATACTAATTCACTCAAGTCCATTCTCTTCTCTCTGTTCCTCTTCCTAAATATCATTTCTTTTGTTACCATGGGAGTAACTTCATCTTTTTCTTTAATTGTATGACTTACTTTTCCTGAATGAAAAAGATCAATTCTGGTTTTTCTTCTAAGTCCCCCCTCTCCCTCATCCTTAATGATAGACTCCTTCATGAACTCCATACGTGTGTATACCTTTTACTAATCATTTAGACTAAGCTAGTTGTTACATTGGATCTGCCTTTAGAAATGGGAAGTATTTGGGAGTCCCGACTTAACCTCTAGGAATCGAGAATAACTGCTCTAGTTCATGTATTTTTCTCATTATCCTTAAAGATTCACAAATGTTTTCTTTATTACACCATTTTATTTATAGTAGAGTATACTGTCTTACCTTTTTTCCTAGTTGATAGATGATTCATATAATTTCAACAATTGTTCTATGGATCAATTTATTCCAGCAAGAAATATGTAAGGACCCAAGTAAGGCCACTGGGACACAACTTTTTCAGCCAAGCCACTATCCATAACTGCTTTTTGAGAGAAAAATGGAAAGTGTCAAGAATTGAGACAGTCCCCAAGTTGAAGATAAAATTATAGCAACAAGCTTATTTCTTCTTTTCCATTTACAATGTTCTCCATGCACATTTGACATGGTTCAGGTTAAGATTTTAGGGTGACATGACAGAAAGTAGAGAATCAATAGAATTTTCTGTGAATCAGTCAACTTTAGTCTTTGTCACTCATAAATAGTTCAGGATGCCAAAGGGGACAGAACATTTGAAAATGGGAATTCTAATATTAGTACACAGTGTTGCTATTACTTTTGCCTACATTTCCTGTCTGCCATACTACCTTATAAATTACAGAATATTCTCTTCATATTTATAAATTAGAGTGTGTTTTTCTTAAAAGAACAGTCTTCTTCATGTACATTGTTTAAAAGTTGACAGTAATATTGATATGACAGTGTATGATCCAATTTGACAAGAATTTTTGCCATTTTATGAATAGTAATTGATACTCTTGATATTTAATGAAAAAATAAATATGACAACAATGTGGACATATATTAATATTCAAGTAATAATGGTTCTGATAAAATACTGTCATCTTCACATAAAATTATATTTATATGCTAATGTAAATATACTTCTCAACAGCAGGGAATTTTGAACCTAGGAGCATATTTAGCAATGTCTAGAGACATTTTTGGTTGTCACAACTATGGAGTGGGGCTGGTGCTGCTGCTGTTTATTTAGAATGATCAGGGATGTTGCTAAATATCCTACATGCACAGCACAGCCTCCACAAAAAAAGGAATCATCTTGTCCAGATGTTAATAGAGCTGAAATTGAGATAACCTGACCTAGAATTTATAATAGAAATGTAACTTTTGGTGGGTTCTTCAGAATCAGAAAATGATTAAATGACTCTTTAATTTGAGACCAGAGTTTATCAAATGTCCTTCAGAGTAAGATACTAGAATAAAAACTGTTCTAGGAACTAGATTAATATCCTATTCCTACAGAAGGTTACAAAACACTGTCACTAACCTGTTGGATAAGCAATAGGAGAGCTGTCACTCTCTCCATAAATATTCATCACTATGGAAACCTTCCCACATCCATGCACTCCTATAACCTTAAATGGCAAGCACATATTTTATAAGCATGGTGAGAAAAAAAAGCAAATAATTTCCTCTATTGACATCCTATTGAATATTTGCTTATAGATTCTAGACCAGTGTTTTTCAGCCAGGCTGTTCATTAAGATAACCTGAGGAATCTACCTTCTGATGCTCAGACCCTACTCAGACACAAGGAGTTGCTAGGGCCCAAGCAACACCATTCTTTTACAAGCTCCCAGGTAATTCTAAGGTGCAATAATGGTTGAGAATCATTGCTATGCAGAAAAAAAATAAGGAGGGGACTGATGTGAAATATTGAAATCTTGATATCTAGGGCCAAAGACTGGAAAAAGAGAAATAGTGCAAAATCATGTAATGGGCTAAATGCTCTAAAATTCAAGAGAGATGCAAATCAAGGTGAGCACTGAATGATCTCAATGATTATATTAATGGTTGTTTAAAAATTGGCAAACAAATGAGAAACTGGCTGTTTCCTTTAATTCCTGTGAATATATATGAAAAGGAAGGAAGGCAGAATAATTTCTATATTTCAAGGGCAATACCAGGTTTTGACAAGAATGGAATTATAATACACATAATGCAACAAGGAGTAAAATTTGAATTCATCCCTAAAAATTTCTACAAGAAGGGGAAATGGTGTAAACAAGCCATCTGTGTTGTGATGTGAAACACATTCCCTTGTGGTGGCCCTTGCAGGGTGCCTTTATTATCTTCAAAAAAGGAGGGGAACTTGCTATGGAACCAAAGGCAGCAGGAATTCTGATCAACTTGTTTTCTAAATATGCACAAAATCATTCCTACAAGGAGATGAGATATTCAAAAGTCAGGCAATGGATGAATTAGTATAAATCTAAGAATTAAATAAAACAGTATTGGCAAAGCAGAGCTTTGATGCTGCTCTACATAAACACAAAAATGAACCGTTAAATTTAGAAATGAACAGATTCAAATGCAGTTTGTCCTTTTTCTATCTATAGTATAAATCCTTCTGATCATGTACTGTACATTTGATGGAAGCATGTGGCTGTGGCAAATGTCCTCCAGGAACAGATCCAAATCAGAAGTTCAATTTGCTTCAAGCTCTATAAAATGTTCCAGGGGTGCAAAGTGGATTGAGTTCCCCCAAATTCTTATCTTTTAAAGCACTGAAATACACAAAATGGAATGAGGGAGACATGAAAAAGCACAAGTTTGTTTTATTGAAAACAAACATTTTATCTTGCCTCTCAATGAGAATCAAATTGGTAATAATTTTTTTAAAAAAATCATCTGTCCCATCTATGAAATCTGCAATCAGTTTTTCTTTCTTTTTTATTATAAATTTCTTGTTCAGTCTCTGAGATATATGCTCTAACTGGGCATTATTTGGACATGCCCAGTATAAGTCTCAGCCCCAGATACTATTAGCTGCTGGTTTCAAGAAGCTAAGTAACCTCATTGATCCTCAATTTTGTGTTCAGTAAAGGGAAAATCTCAACAGTTAGTTGTAAGAATTAATTTTGATGATGGTGAAACTGTGACATGTGACATGTCCATAAAATGGAATACTATTCAGCAATAAAAAGCATATTGAAAATATGGATAAATCTCAAATATGTATTGTTTTTAGCCAGCTTTCTGTTGCTTTGTCCAAAAGACCACACAAAAACAATACAGAGGAGGACAAGTTTATTTGGGATTAATGGTTTCAAAGGTCTCAGTCCATAGATGGTCAACTCCCTTGCTCTGGGCCAGAGGTGAGGCAGAACAATGTGCTGGAAGGGCATCGTGGAGTAAAGCAGCTCAGATGTGGTGCTCAGGAAGCTGAAAGAGACTAAGTTCAGCTCACCAGGGACAAAATATATACCCCCAAAGCATGTGCCCAGGACCTACCTCCTCCAGCCACACCCCACCTTCCCACAGTTACCATCCAGTTAATCCATTCAAGTGGATTAATGCACTGGTTAGGGTAAGGTCTTCATTACCTGATCATTTCACCTCTAGATTTTCTTGCATTGTCTCTCACATGAGCTTTTGGGAGACACCTCATATCTAAACCATAAAATGCATATTATGGCACTGGGCACTGTAATTCCAGTGACTGGGGAGGCTAAAGGATCACAAGTTCAAAGCCAGCCTTAGCAAAAGTGAGGCACTAAGCAACTCAGTGAGACCCTGTCTCTAAATAAAATTCAAAACAGGGCTGGGGATGTGGTTCAGTGGTCGAGGACCCCTAAGTTCAAATCCCAGCACCCCCCAAAAAATAACCCCAAAATGCATATTATGCTAAGTAGAAGAAGTAAGATTCAAAAGGATGTCTACTATGTGATTCTATTTATATTACACTCTGGAAATGGCAGAGCTGTAGGAACAGAAAAGAGATCTTTAGGCATTAGGGGTTTAGGGTAGGGAAACTTACTTCAAAGAGGCAGGAGAGAACTTTTTGGAATGATGAAAATTCCCTATTATCAGGCTATCATGGTAGTTATAAAACTGTGCACATTTGTCAACTCATTGAACAGTGTAACTAAATGAATGATATTCCATAAATATACTTATGTTCCTCAAAACTGATAAATGAAAAGGCTCCAAACAAAAATAAAGGTTAAAAAATTAATGGCATGTGGAAGTGCCTAGCATAATTGCCAGAAGCACGCTTTTCTGGTATCTTCTCTGTCCTTTGTTTCACAGTCAAATATTTGAAATGCAGAATCCATATTTGAATGTGATTCTTCATCATCTGTTTTCTTCTGTACCTCTTAGAAACTGATTTATCTTTCACAAAACCCCAATGACCCACTCATTGCCAAATCTAGGCTCTCTGACACTTGCCAAGTGTTTTGTAGTGCCTCTTTGATGTATTTGCTTTCTAGACCTGAAGTATCCAGGGTCTCTTCTCAGGCTCCTTTTCTGCCCGTAAGTAGAAAAATACCTCAAAGTTGTGAATCCAGTCCATTATTTTCTCTTTCCATTCATACCTGCCCTTCTCAAGTTTCAACCATGAATTACGTTTAAAAATTGTATGTTGAAGTATTTTCCCAAAGTCTAAAATCAGATTCATATTTCCATTTCCCTGTGGGTAAGTCCAATTCCAAAAGTTATAGTTATATCCCTTCCGTACTAAATCATATCCCATATTTAGTTATTGTTAGCTCAGCATTTCTTAATGAATTTATTTGCTGCAGTTATCATTTACACGTCACACAATACTGTGTCTGTAAATATCTTGCTTCTAAAATTTTTGTTCTTTTCCAATGATCTATCATTTTCCAAGCAAATACCCCAGTGTTTCTCACTATGGCCATGTTATACTTTTATTACTGGTAATACAAGTTTATACTATTACTTTTCTTCATTTCTTCTTCCAGCTAATTGTGCCTGTGTATTTTTTCAAATAAAAATTTAATTCATTTTGTGAACAGATTATGACTGCATTACTTATAGATTGACTTGAGGGCAATTAACATTTTGTCTTTCCTAGTATGTCATTCTTTCCAGTAAGATTTTTGTTTCTAAATTTATTTAGTCTGATTTTATGTTCTTTTGCAAAGCTGGATAATTTTTTTCATGTAAACTCTGCTCATTATTTGACTAAATACCTTAAAACTTTGTGTTTCACCATTCTTATAAATAGAATAACTCACCACCATATTTTGACCAGATTATTGCTATAACAAAGGAATTTCCCTTCTTATTTCGATAGTGTCTTACTGATTCTCCTACCTTTTATAATTATACTATCAAAGTTTTGAAATGCCAATAATTTTATTTATTTTTAAGAAATTTACCTGATTCCATTTTCTAGTTTAGTCTTATTGAGTAATTAAAATTTCCAAAACAATGTTAAATAACAGTGGCATGAGGATTTGCATTTGTCTTAGCCCAAGTTTTTAACAATAGTGCCTCAAGTAGTTTCACATTAACCAAGGATCAAAGTTTTTTTTAAAAAGTATTTATTTAATCATAGTTTACATGATTTTTTCTCAATGATGTATCTTGTTTTTAATAGTTTTTATAATTTAAAAAATACGTATCTCTTTTTTTCCCTTTGACATAGTAAAATAAAGATTTATGGGGGTTTGTATAGCTCATCAGTAGAGTGCTAGCCTTGTGTGTGTGTGAGGTACTAGGTTCGGTCCTCAGCACCACATAAAAATATATAATTAAAATGAGACAAACATTATTACCCTATGTATATGTATGAATACTCAAATTGTATGATTCTACTTTGTGTACAACCATAAAAAGGATAGTTGTACTCCATTTGTGTATAATGAACCAAAATTTAAAAAAAAAAGAATGTATTGTGTCCATCTACAACTAAAACAAATATAAAAGAAAATAAAGATTTATGGTATTCAAGGAAAGAGATAGGGGGAGATATGTGGTCTCATCAAGATGCTATTTATTATTCAAACCCCCAGTGCTCAAAAGAGCACAGAAGATTGCAAAAACCATCAGAATTAAAAAAAATATTCACTAGTAAATTGAACACCTTCAAATTTGGTCCTTTCTTGTTAATTTATCACATTATAATATTCAGTCTTTCTTTGATTTTAGACAGAATCAGAAAATGCAAATCAATTGTAAAGGGAAATAACAAATGTTATAAAATATATATGTGATTTCAGGAAATTAAAAATAATGCAGAACAATTACTAGAATCATACTCAAATCTACTGATATCAGATTTACTTAAATCTGAGAACTTTGTAACAGTCAGTATTAGAAGAAAATATCAAGTATTTAAGAGAATAATTTGATTCTCAGTGGATCAAAAGGCCAGCAGAAAATGAATGGAGTCCTATAGAAATTCTGCCAAGAGACCCTTTTTATATAATTAGAAACATGTGAACTTATAATTTTATTGGAGAAACACTTTTTAAAAAAAGCCTAGTTTTTGATTTGATTTGATTCTAGAAATTAGCTCATAATTTTAACTCTAAGTTACATTTGTTAGATAAAAATAAGTACATTTCACAACTTTATTTTTGTTAGGTTAATCCTAAGAACTTAATTTTTTTAATTTTTAGAACTATTGACTATGAAAGAATGCTTCCTGTTTTAAATGAATTTACCTCTTAAGATCAATTCCTTATTTCCTGGAATAAGGAAGATCTCCTGGACACTGATTACCTCTCTTAGTGTATATTCTGTAAACACTATCTAGTATTCTGAGAACCATTTGCTAGAATTCATTTAAAAATATTTTAGTTGTTATGATGTGTATTACTCTTGGAATTAGAAAAACACATAAGAATTTTTTAAAATTTATTAGAATTTTATAAGGAATAATTTGTTTCTGTAAAAACAAGATAGATCTGTAGTTTGTGTAGTATATTTATCAGTTGTCAAGATAATAGTGAATTTTTCAATTGAAAATTTTTAAATTTTTCAGTTCCAACCTTTTGGAATATTTGAATAGCACAAAATTACCTTTTTGTATGAAAACTTGAAATACAACTTGAAATAGTATCTCGATAAAAGATCCTAGAACTGAAGCCTTGCTTTTAATTTTTTAATCATTGATGGATTAACTGCTTGATTAATTCTGGAAATTCCTATTTTATTAAAATCCTAAACAGGGACCTGGGGATATAGCTCAGTTGGTAGAGGGCCTGCCTCACAAGCACAAGGCCCTGGGTTCAATCCCTAGCACCTCAATAAAATAAAATAAAATAAAATAAAATAAAATAAAATAAAATAAAATACTAAACTTTATGGATATAGATAGTATTCTGTTGAATTTCCAAAAAAAAAAAAAATCAGTAGCATACCCCTTGTGGCAAATTATGTATAATAATGCTTTCTATTATTTTTGATGGCTATACATATCAATATTTTGCTTTCTTGTGTATAATTTGTTGACTGCATTAGGTATAGAGTTTGTATGTAGTCTTCAAGAACATTACATAGAATTCTTTTCAAAATACTTTTTAGCACTTATATTTAGACCTTACATTTATTTTAACTTATCTGTTAAGCCGAAATTAATTTTCATAGAATCTTTGAAGAATAGTTGAATGATTTCTAATTTTCCTTTTTTTCTCAGTTACTGGAATGGATAGTCAAATATTTTAATAGGGTATGAGTATTAAAATTGTTAAACCTTTATGATATGTTAAATTAACTTTATTTTACCTTCACAGATCAAGTGCAGATTTATAACACAGGTTAAATATAAAATTATAATATAATTTCCCTTGGTCACTTTTTCCCCCTCAAAACTTCCATTCAGTATTACAGAGGATTCTGAAAATAACCAGATTTTACTTACTTTGAAGGTAAACATTTTTGTTTTGCTTTGTTTTTTCTTTTTCTCCCTGGATGCCTGCATATTTTTAAATAATTAAGTTTTATAAAAGCAACAATAATACAATATTACCATTGTAGTATAGGAGTGAGGCATCTATTTGCTTTCACTTATTTTGTTTGAAAGTGAAGTTTTCATTCAAGAACATAGAGGCCTCAACACTTTTTCCATTAAAACATGCATTCTTGTTTCCATTTGTTCTTTACACTATAAATTGGCTTGTATGTACTGTTCCTTTACCCCTTTCATCATTTAGTGCTTTTCTTTGCATTCCCTCTGGTTCTGCTACAGAGATACCGAGAACTGTCTGGATGAGATAGGACAGCTCCCTCGGCCCTCTAGTCTAGATCTGCTATCAATTCCTTAGCTCCAAATACAACTGTCTTGCAATTCTTGTTTTTTAGCCATTTCTCTTTCCTGTTTCCCATGATGTACTTTCCCAGGGATGAACTTGTCCCCAAGGTCCCACAAACAAGACAAACTATCCAATCACATTTCCAGTATACTCAGAACAAATTGATTTACATCTGCCCTCATTCTTGCTTCTCCCAGCCTTTACAATAAAGAACTTCTCCATCCTCCCAGATAAAGCTGCTCCTTTGATCTCTTCTCACTCTACAGTATTCTCCTTTTCTGATCTCAGACAACACAGCAACTTCATTTACAGTTTCTGTGATGGAGGTTATGAAATTCAGATTCCTGTCCAGCTGTCTCTCCAAAGCTTCAGAATCCTATCTCCAGCTACATATTAGTCATTTCACTCAAATATTTCACAGAAATTTCAAATTCAGCATATCATAAATTTAATTCATCATCCTCTCACTTTCCCCAACCACTCATCTGATCTATATTTGCTCCCTCTCAGAGTAGATGATATCACTGCTACTCTGATAAAAATATCCTAAATTGTACTTGATACATCCATATTCCTCATCATGTATGTTATACACTTTCAAATGTTTTTGCTTGCATGACTTAACTGCCAATAAATTCTATCTATTTGTCTCCATTTTTTACTAATCAGCTCAGGCCACCATGATTTCCGATCATGACAACTTCTTCACATGTGGTCTTCTTGTTTCAATCTTACCTGTCTCTAAATAATTTTCCTCACTTCAGTGAAATAATGGTGCTACAGATCTCAGATGACCATGCTACTCTCCTAAACACACATGGATGGCTTTATACTATGCTCAGAAGAAGTCTTCAGTCCTAAAGGAGTCTTACAAGGTTCTTCATTTTTTGGCCCAGTTGCCTTCTGTACCCCGCCCCAGTTACTTCCACCCTGCCCACTCACACTCTACATATCCTACTGCAGCATCATGCTTTCCTGTCTTCAGTCATAATCTTCTTAAACACTTATCCTCATTTGCCACTTTCCAAACTTATTCCAAGTTAGGCATTATATTTTAACAAGATGCCACTTTTTTTTTTATTTACTTATTGATTCATTGAACACAAATGGAGTACAGCTATTGTTTCAAGGGTTGTACACAAAGTAGAGTCACACCATCTGTGCTTTCATGCATGTACACAGGGCAATGATATCTGTCACACACTCTGTTATTGATTTTACCCCCCCCCCCGCCCCCCCCCCTCCCCTCCCTCCTTGCTATCTATCCTTCCTCCATTCTTGCCACCCTACCCCCCACATTATGCATCATCATTCATTTATCAGAGAGACCATTCGGCTTTTGGATTTTGGGGATTGGCCGATCTCACTTAGCATAACAGTTTCCAACATCATCCATTTACCTACAAATGTCAGAAATGCACAGAAGGAGTGCTTAATTCAAATTGGGGAGGTTTGATGATTTGTTCGGAGTTGAGGTCCTATGTAAAGATGCCACTTTACATAGGACCTCAACTCCGAACAAATCATCACTTTACATAGGACCTCAACTTCGAACAAATCATCAAACCTCCCCAATTTGAATTAAGCACTCCTTCTGTGCATTTCTGTAGCATTCTATAACTTCCCTTTATAAAATTTACTACAAGGCAGTATAAATGTTTATTTGGCCATATCTCCACCCAGACCAAACCTTTAGCAAGGTAGAAATTGTATGTGTAATAATTTTTATCATATATCCCAGAGACTACCAGTACCAGTATATAAACAAGCACATTATGTTTGTTAATTTGAACAGAAATTATTTTACCATTTTCCAAATATCTACTCATGGCCCAAGACTTCAAACGATATTTTCTTTGTTTTGTTCCATAATATTTTTTATACAAGCCATTCTTTTCTCATTATGACTCTAAAAATGAGGTTAGTCACAAGTCAGATGTGTCTTAATACAGAACATGAAGTTGTTTCTTGACCAACCTACCCTATATCTGGAGATAAATCTGCTATATACTGATCTGAGTACAATTCAAGATTTTAAGATTCTTGTACAATTTCCTCGGCATGAAGTCTTCGCCCCTTAACAAGTCTCAGAAGGCTCCTCATATTTTGATGTTTTTCTTAACCTCATCCCAGTCAATTCCACCTATTCCCTGCCCTCTCATACTCCACATATCCTACTGGTGTTTTTTGCTTTCCTGCCTCCAATCATTATCTTCTTAGACCTTTGTTCTCTCTTGCTATTTACCCAATTAATAAGATGCCAAAAGGTGGAATCCTTTCCCATTCTCTTACCTGATACCCTGAGATCCTGAATCAGTAGAATACATGAAAAACCACAAGTACCCAAAAGTTCAGCAGCCAGGTTCCTCCCTCTGATTACAGAAGCTTATTTGTGGTGACTCTGATTGCAATTCTCGCCAGGCAGCCTGCCACTATTCTGTTCCCCAAATGTACTTTTTGTCACCTTGCTTCCTGATAGTACTTATGTCTTAAAGGATAAAAATTAGAGGAGAGTTGTGAGAAGAATACATGTAGGCTGACAGCCTCAATTTTTATATGTTTGAGAGGAGACCTATAAAATAAAAAAGAAATAATAAAAACATACTCTCTGAGACTGTTGGTGATGGTGTTTGCTGGGGTTGGATAGTTCTCAGTCCTTCATTTCAGGAAAACTACTTATTAAGCAAAGCTTATTATGTTATAAAAGTAAATATGG
>JAJEJO010000122.1:804914-903459 GCA_020662805.1 Glaucomys volans | reverse complement strand
CCAAGAAACACGAGTGAGGTGGCAACTCTCATTATTAAAACTCATTATCGATTGGCAAAATGTTCACTTCTCTGCTCATGATTCTGGGCTCTATTGTTTAGAGATAATATTATCTAAAGAAGTAATGCTTCCATCAGAAGACATAAAAATAATCCCACTGAATTGTAAATGGATACTTCTACTTAGTCTTTTTGGGATCCTCATGTCAGGAAAAATATGGAAGATATATGTTAAAAATAAACAGCAACAACAAAATAGAAACAGTAATCAAAAATGATGCTTCTTTGAACAGCAGGTCCAGTGGTCAAACTGAATAGAATCCTATACAAATAGGAACATCAGGACCCAGATTCCTCAGCAATAAAATTTGGGGTTGTACTGCTAAATAAAGAACTGCAACCTGCTGGGAGGTAGGTTTAAAATAAAAAGAAAATGAAATAGTTTAAAAAGGAGGGAAGTCACAGATACTGAAAATATTATCATGCCTAGCTATTAAAACAAGTACTATTACTTTGACCTGTTTTTCCCTCTTTGCTGTGTCATCTGTCTATCTATCTATCATCTATCAATCTATCTATCTATCTGTCTACATTTAACTATTTTTCCTATTTATACCTCTTCTTATATCTCATTATTGAATTTCAAGGGAGTTAGTAATAGAGAACTTGGCAATTTATTACCACAGGTACCAGAGTATACATAAAGGATTGACTGAACACCATTCCACAGTCCTATGCTTGAGTTAGAGGCATTATCTAATGAAATTTTGGTTTGTCTTCCCAAAAGAGTAGGTGACTATTTTTAATTATATGAAGGAGTAGTTACATTATATTTTTTGGAATTTTAAGTATTGGAAGAAGGGTGTATAAAAATATTATAGAAGTATGGGGGTGAGGCTTAGTGGAATATGTTCAACTTTGGCAATCCAGAAATTACATACATTTCCTTTTTGAGGGAATTCCAGAATCAGTGGGAAGAAGAACTCTACATTCCATTATGGAAGCTGAAGCAAAGCAGTTGTTTTTGATTTTTGTAAGCTAGGGCATGGTATTTGACTTTAGCTTGCCTAGTCCACACTTTGAATCCTCAGGCAATGAGAAAAATATATATGATGATAATGTGACAGCAGTGGCAGTGAAGTCAAGGGAGCAGAAGCATGTCAGTGGCTGTATTTCCTGCTGTGCCATACAAATTATACAGAGTGTATGGCTATATTCTTGCTGCTTGGCCTCTCTTGGATCTCCAGTTTTCTTAACTTGGTTCCCCAACCTTCGTGTTGATTCAGAAAGCTACCCAACCTCCTTCCAATTAGTTCTTTATCCTGTATATATAAGCCACAGTTGATCTCTGGTGTTGGCAGCTGAAACACAGATGGTTACAAGGCCTAAGAACAATGCTAAAAGAAAAGGGCTGACGGTTCAGTAAGTGAACTGACAGGAATAAACTACAGAGGTTCAGTTTGTAGCCATAGTACCTCACATACAAATGCCTATTAACACAAGGCAAAATATCAGGTTTTCCCATTCTTTTGGGGAGAAGAGGGAGGAATACTGGTATTTTAACCCTGGGGCAATTTACCACTGAGGTATATCCCCAGCCCTTTTTATTTTATTTTACTTTTTTAAAAAGAATTTTAAGACAGAATAAGAATTTTAAGACAGAATAAGCTGCTCAGGGTCTTGCTAAGTTGTTGAGGCTGCCCTTGAACTTGCAATCCTCCCATCAGCCTCCTGAGCTGCTGGGATTACAGGCGTGCACCACTACACTCAGAGGTTTTCCCATTCTTTAACATTATCACAAAAAGAATACTTCAATTCTTTTACCCTGAACTTTTCACAAAGGCTTAGCTTTCTTTACTTTTTTGTGAAAATTAACACTAGTTTCACCTCAGTGAAGAAATGTTATACAAAGAAACGTTAATTGTAAAATGAGACCCACTCTTATAAAAGAACTTATGAGATAGTGGATGCTTATAACTTTAACTTTCAAAAAGCAAAGACTCAAATTATTGTTTCCATAAAAACAATAGCTGGTAAATAACTACACAACCATAAAATTCATTTATCATAAGTATATGACCCTAAACAAAACAGGGGATATACTATTTCAGAAATAACTTAAATTTCTGTCTAAAGCGAATCATAACCTGCCTATCCTGGAAATATACAGCAATCTTCCAAAAGAAGGGAACAGTGAGAGTAATTTACTATTTGTGTTTTATTTGCTCTTGAGATAGAAATTTATAAAAATCTACAAGCTGAATTTTTATAGATAATGCAAAAAACTCCTCAAGCAATTTTTATGGTTATAATTAGACACTGTGAAAACTTCCTTTCATCTCTCAGCTCATTAGAGGGATGGATTTGTAATGACAACTAAATATTTTTTAAATCTCAGCCTATAAAATGTTCAGTTCAACAAGTTTCCTAATTCCTAGTGGAATATCTTTTTCTCCTTTTTTTTATAAATATGTACCATATAATCATATTCTTCAATAAAAGATTAAAAATTGCTATTTTATAAACAAAAAAGTCATTCTGAATATTTTGCAATTTTATCTTCCTTTTAATTATTTATAATGCAATATGCAGAATAAAATGTGTATAAATGAAGTTTGACTAAATATTCACAGTTTGGGAATATCTGGGTCAATTTGCTAATGTTTTTCAAAAAATTTAAACACAAAAATATTCTTCCTTACAATTAAAGGACTACAGTGCCCACAGGCCCTCACTTAAGCCTGTGGTGAGCAAATCTATGGGGTTTATCCTTACATCATATTAATACATATTTAAGTGGTGGGACAGGCCAGGTAAGGGAAATAGATACAACAGGAATTCGGTGGAAAGTAACTGTTATTTCAGCATTTTAAAGAGTGAATAATCCTGGTCCTGGTCAAATAAGTGGCTTAAGCTTTAGGAATACCCAGCATATATGGTTCAGAGCAGAAGGAAGTAGATTCCAGAGGTAAAGACTGAAGCTGAAGTTGCCCACTTGGGACCCACCACCTGGGTTTGGCTTGTAGGTGTGTTTTTCATCAACTACCCAGGGGTTACTAACTTTTTAAAACCAATAACAATGTGCTACAGGTTGAACTGTGTCTCCCAAAAGTGAATGTGTTCATGTTCTAACTTCCAGAGTCTTACCATGTGACCTTACTTGGAAGTAGAGTCAATACAGATGTAATCAGTCAAGACAAATTCATAATGGACTAAGGAGACCCTCTAATCCAGTATTACTGGTATCCTTATAAAAGAAGAAATTTGTACAGGCACCAACATGGAGAGAACCCCATGTGAAGAAAGGCAGAGATTGGAGGTAGATCAGCTTCTATAAGCCAAGGGTGCCATAGTTTGCCAACAAACCACCAGAAGTCAAGGGAAAGGGATGGAACAGATTTTCCCTTAGAGCCCTTAAAAGGAACCAAGCCTGCTAACACCTTGATCTTGGATTTTTAGCCTCCAAAACTGTGAGAAAATAAATATCTGTTGTTAAAGTATTCAGTTAAACTCAAAGTCATACAGTTCCTGGAAGCTAATGTAACTTGCATATAAAAGTTCTAGGCTTTCAGCTTCTCTGAAAAGTAGCCAAATTTGGTAACACTCAACAGATCAGCTGGAACAGAATAGCTGTTGCCCATTCCACAGGAAGTTCTTCAGTTCACCAGAGCCCCAGTCAGTCTATTTTAATAATTCAGTTGCCTGCTTGATGCCTGAAATACCCAAAAACAGATCAGGAAGTTTAGCAGAACCCATATAAACATATTGTGGCAATAAAATTCTGGTTGCTTTTTCTAAGTAATCAAAGTAGAAACTAAGTGTTAAAAGAAAGAAAATGAAATGGCTACCCAGGAGTTTTCTGATAACTTTGGATTTTAAAGAATTCTTAAAAAGATAAAAGCAAAAGACATAAAATCAGAACAAATATAGAAAAGTTAAGTGCAGCTGTGGTAACAATGATAGAGAGCCTTCTCAGACTGCCTAAACCAAATAAGAGGAAGACAGAAGGAGTATCTTAGTGCTTCAAGGAGTTAGAGGCTGAGAGAAACCTCTGGAAAGGCAATACAGATACAATGGAAAGAAAGATTTGAAGACCAGCATATGTCTGGTTAAGGGGGATGCTTCTTCGCTCAGATTCCACTTTGAACAAGTACACGCCATGAAGTCAAGACAAATTACATCCTTGGATTCTCACAAATGTTGATTACAGGAGCATTTTGATAACCCTTGAGGAATAGTAAGGGATAGGAGAGGATGCAGAAGGCTGTAAATGGATTAAAAATATTGCAGCTTTTGAAGAAAGAACTATGGAAAATCTTTAGACACAGCAGAGCAAAATGTCTGGTAGCAATTCCTACTAGAAAATTAAAATATGTGTTTGGGATATTTAAGAAAAACAAAGTGATTAGTAGTTAGGAGTTGGAATTAGTTTAGAACCCAGTCAAGTAAAACTAAATGTACCAAAGAGGTGACTGCCATCCTCCTATCCTTCAGTCCTCTCCCTTATTCAAGCTACACTGGCCCATGGTTATTATGGAAGACACCTAGCATGCTTCTGCTTAATGGTCTCTGGGCTAATTGCTCATTGATTCTGGAAACCCCTCCCACAGGAAGCTTTGCACCTGCTTTTCTTCAAGATTCTAATCCAGTGTCACCTTCTCCTAGAGGTCTTCCCTAAAGGCCCTGTGTAAAGTTGAAGACCCCTACTCTTCCCCAATATCCTTTTCCTTACCTTTATTTTTCTTCATAGCTCTTGTTATCAATTTTTTAAATTTAGTAAAAGTACATGCACAACTCATGCTGGTAAATGTCTAGAGGTTTTTAAAAAATATTATTCCATTTAATCCTCCTAAAAACACTGGGGAAATAAATACTAGCATCATCTCCACTTTGCACATGGTGAAACAGGTGTAGAGATGTTGCACTAATTTGTAGTAGTGGTAAGCAGAACTGCTAAGTTTGAACACAAGAAACCTGGTGTCAGAGTTATTGCCTTACTGCTCTGCTATGCTGCCCTCATCTACCACACTTTGTATTGCACCTATCTATTAAGTGTATTATGTTTCTCTACCTGCATCCCACAGAAATGCAAGCTCTATGATGGTAGGCCTCTGCCTTTTTCTGTATGTTATCCCAGACATTGAAATATGAATATGGAACATAGTAAATGTTCAATAACTATTTTGTTACATGAATGCACCATAAATACTATAGGAGTCTGGAAATGAAGTAGTCTCCTCTTTTAGATTAAGACTTGCTTCTTGTTGAGAACAGGGACTGATGATTATTAATTTTTGAATCCTCCACACTTGGAAGAGTACCTGACTTGTGTTGTGAGAGAACAGGGCAAAAAGAAGAGCTGGAAAGGAAACCAGAAACGTGAGGTACTTGGCAGAACATGGACTAAAATACCCAGCATTTCCAAGAGTCCTGGGAAGAGAGGTTTGTCAGGAATGAAAACATAGTCCACTGTGCTATAGGAAGACAGAAAATGTCATTGAATTTTGCAGTCAACTGCTCAGCTTCTGAGAAACAAAACTGTTATCAAACAGGATAAAAACTTAATTGCAAAATATTTATCAAGTATTACGCATAGTTGAGCCACTTTGGTAAGTGCTATGAGACCTGGGAAGAGGTATAAGAAACATTTCAGCTACCAAAAGAATGGCAAATCCAGTAAGGGAGAATTCAATAGTCTAAACAGTACCAAGTAGAAAACCAATAATGACAGAAAAGGACAACAAAATAAGCAATGGCCTCAAGTTTCATAATACTAATATAAAAAAGGTAAAGGATTTCAGGAAAGGTTTGGGCTCAGAGTAGGTTGGCAAAATACATTTCTAGAAGACTCTGTCTTACAATAGCACAAATGCATGTCTTCATGAATACAATTAACTTCAATCAACAATAGATGGAATTACTAAAAAATGAGTTTAAGAAAAATATTAATAACCAAACAGCATTAGACATCAACATAATCCTACCTAGTGCTGTTAGCATTTGAAAGCAAAACATTCAGATTCCTAATCTACTGGGGAATATTAACATAATGTGGCTTTGAAAATTTTAAAAAGACCTCATAATTAATTTAATCACCATTTTGCATAGCATTCCCACTTGTAATCTGCATTTTTGCTTTAAAACTCTTACTATATAGCTGTCATTCTGATCTAATGAAATGCCTCTTACTTAGGAAGAGAGGAAAATTTCAAATGTTGAGGCTACACAGAAATGAAGAATGAAACATGTGTCTGTCACTGCAATTTCACCATGGTAGACTAATTGCAGAGGCCTGTGGGTATGGATTGATGTTGCTGAGTAGTCAGCCTTTACTGCCATTGCTTTCAGGGCAATTTGCATAGCATGGCTCATAGTGTTTTATGATTTTTCTTTTAAAAATAATTCTACTTGTTAGTCACTAAATCTATTTAACTCTTCCACTGCTGACTGGTATCTGGGGTATGTCTGAAGAGTCAGTGCACATATCTTTTATTGGGCTTATCCCAAGAAGAATTGAAAGGGAATTTGAAAGGGGTATCCACTTGGTGCAGTTCACAGTCTTTTATCCTCTGGGAAGATACTGTTGTAGACTGGGTTTCCCCAGGAAGCAAACTGTGATGGTTAAGGTTATGTGTCAATTTGACTGGGTTAAGTGATTCCCAGATAGCTGATAAATGCTATGTCTGGATGTGTCTCTGAGAGTATTTCAAGAAGACATTAGCTTTTGAATGGATAGACTGAGTAAAGAAGGTAACCCTTACCAATTTTGGTGGACAGAATCCAATACATGGAGGGTCTGAATACAACAAAAAGCTGGAAAGGTACATTTCTTCTCTCTGAACTGTGGCATCCATCATCTCCTACCCCTTGACACCTGTGCTCCTGGTTCTGAGGTCTTCAGTCTCAAATTGGGACTTAATTGTGGAACTGTTCAGCCTTCATAACTGTATGGACCAATCCCTGGCAAACTCTAATACACAGATCCTGAGGCAGACAAGTGTGTTCAGGAGATTTACCGAGTCATATTTACAGAATTACTTCCTGTAAAAGAGAAGAAAGCATGAGCAGATACAGGAAGCAGTTGGGCTATAACACAAAGTGGAATCCTGTGGGTAAGATGGGTATCAGAGACAATCCAAACTGAGTTGAGAAGGCCTAGCTTTTACATACTCACACTGAGCAGTCATTGGGTTTAGGATGACCCACCAAGGGGACATAACTTTGCATGATGCAATTAGCTGAGGAAATCCCTGAAAATGGCTGATAGCTCAGAACTGTCTATCAGAGACATCCCCAGCAGCTGAGGAAATAAGTCTTTTGTTTCTGAAGGGTGACTTGAGCGTCATATCATAGTGTATAGAATAGTCATCATATTTCTCTTAATGACAGAAGCTCAATCAGATATCACTCTAACCAGTAGGGTATGATATGCTTGACTTTTAGGAGAAGGTCTTTGTATGGAATATTATTGTGGAAGATTCCTCAAGTTCCCCACAACCTAATAATCCAATCCATCTTTAATCATCCTAATTAATTTTATGACTGTAAACAATTTAAGGGAGGGATCCTTGAAAATTTTAATCTTTTGTCTCTCTTATGCATTGGGGAGGGTCAATTGACTATACAATTGCAAGGATATAGAGAAATATATGGATTTTTAAATTTCAGTCGAATTTAGGTTCCGAAGTTTAGTGTATACATGATCCTTATGTGTGGGAAGTGTTTTTCTAGGGACTTCATACCAGTCAGCCTTTCTGGTTCTAATGCCTATTTTCTTGGACTTTGCTAAAAGGAAGTTTGTGAGACATATTTCCCCTCTATAATTTTAAGAGTTTTTACTTTGTAAGTCAACAAAATTACTCTTTTAGGAAATGTCTGAAGAAAATAATAGAAAAAAAGTTTAGAAATGTCACCTCAGCCGGGCACAGTGGTGCAAGCCTGTAATCCCAGCACTTCGGAGGCTGAGGCAGAAGGATCACAAGTTCAAAGCCAGCCTCAGCAACGACGAGGCCCTAAGCAACTCAGTGAGACCCTGTCTCTAAATAAAATAGGGTTGGGGATGTGGCTCAGTGGTCGAGTGCCCCTGGGTTCAATCCCCAGTACCAAAAAAAAAAGAAAAGAAAAGAAAAGAAAAGAAATGTCACCTCAGTCAGAGACATTGAACCTGTATTCTGGTGTGGGACACAAAGAGAATTTACTCATCTCATGGAATATTTGTATTTGAGTCAAGGGGAAATATCTAAAGCTACACAAGTCAATAACTTAGAGCATGGCTCAGATTTAAACACAAACAAAGGGTAATCTGGCCTGGCACAGTCTGGCCACTGCAGCAGTGTATCTGAAGGTTATGTTTTATGTTTATTAGCTCTATCCAGATGGCGTTTTATGTCCTTAATAACTTTGTCCCTGACTAAGCCATGAACCTACATTTGACAAACATAGTAGGAAATGTCTATCAGCAAAAAAGTCATTTTGTAATCAGAAACATCACTTGGACAACATTTTGAAAGAGTTGAATTCCCTTTTTTCAATGCCTATAGTAATTTGTTGACAAATATAGATAGCTTTTTGAAACTGAACCTAAATTCACTGAACTCTTGGAATGTTTTTAAAAGGAAGACATTTATGATAATATTTTATATGAGTTATAACTTTCATTCTAAGAGATCAAATTGCTTTGATGCATATTTATTCATCTTTATTTGTCCATAAAAATTAGTGTATAGCATGTATTACTGTTCCAATGTTGGGAACTGAAAGGCTGAAAAAAAGAAGTCTGAGATCATCCAGTGAATTTCCTGTTATCCTGGTTTCTTCTGGGTCTCAGAATTGTGTCTAGATCAGTCTACCCACTAAGTTTTATTCCTCTTTTGGGGAACTTCATAAGTGTTTTGTTATTGTTGTTTTGTGATGGTTAATTATGCTGCTAAGTAAATTTTGATTCCAAATTTCAACCTCCTTGAGAGTACCTATTACAATTTATCTGTATCTTCTTTAAGAGCACCAGTTTTAGGCACACAGTATACATTTGTAGATTTTATTGAAAGGAAATAGTTTTTCTGATAAAATTCATATCTATAACTCTCTAGTAAAAAGTAAAGAGACAATTTTAGCCTACAGGGAAATGAAAGAAGTGCATTACTGTTTTGCAGATTTCTCAGTGGGAACAAGCACCCTTGTCTAGAATTTCTTCAGAAAGAAATATGGATAAGAAAAGTAAGAAAATAGTGTTATTAATGTTTATTAGGCTTTAATAACTTTAATTTAAAAACAGTGTAGTGTCATTTAGTTTTTAATTTCAATGCTCATCTTTTCCCCTTCCTTTCCTTCCTTGCCATTTTCCTTCACTCCCTCCTCCCTCGCTCCCCTCCTTCATTTTTTGATAAACAAGCACTTAGTAAAGTGTCTTGTGTACCTAGATCCTATGAAGGCACATGATCTCATAAGAAAATTGTCAAGATTCATATTTTTCTTAATGGACTCATTTTTTTTTCTAAACACTTATTACAAATGAGAAACATTAATGGTGTGGCAGTCAGTATAATTCCTAGTTTCCTACACTGGACATTTATTTCAGCTTTAGTTTTTCTCTACATTCTCAAATTTCTTCAGGAAAAATCTGAAACCTAATTAAAAACTGTAATCACAATTCATAGGAGCTAAAGTTCAAATTATATTAATTCATGATTTTTAATAACTATACTGTAATAACAAACCATTCTTTGAGATTATTCCATAGTAGTCAGTATTTTAGAAAAATGGTCAAAATCCTAAGACATGATGGAATAAAAAATAATTTTAAGGGGCAAATCATCTTACTTGGAACATGGGGGAGAACTGTTCACACATTTCATCAGTCAACACTAACCAGGATGTCTATTTAAAGGAAAAGTTTCAAGTCTAGGGGATAAATTGACTATAAAAAAAAAATTGAAAACATTCCATATATTTGAGAATAAGTTTAAAATCTCCTTCATCTGAGAGTCTGAAAAGATACAGTAATGTGTCTACTTTGTACTATTTGTACAAACATACTGCAAAAGATAGTTTCCTGTCATACTGGTTTGTAGCCTCATCTATGGTATTACAGTTGACCGATGTTTAAGAACTGTGTTGAGCAGCTGTTTAACAAAGTTTAGGAGACTAAACAACTTGAAAATATTTGGCAAGAGTGATATAAAATACCAACTTTTTCTTTCTTTCTGTTAGCAACACAGTTTTCTCAACAAGATGGTGAAATCAAAAGAACAATTTGTTTACTGAAAACCAGAAAGCATGTTAGGGGACAAATTACCCTTCTTTCCCACAATCTTTATGTCTGTATGGTAAAGATAAAGTCTATATATCATGCATAAGGTATGGAGAATATTAAAGGAGATATGACCTATAAGTCACCTGCTCAACATATGGTACAGAGTGAAAACACAAAACTTAGTACTTTCCTTTTCGGTTGAAAAGAAAGTGGTCTATCTTCACGTGATAAAGCCCCCACTCAGACTGCGGAAGGCAAGTACTGGATTTACCAAGTCATACCAACTCGGAAATCAAATTGGGAGAATGATGCACAGAACACATGACAAAGAAGGGACTAGCAAATAAATTGCTGAGCCACTTTTGAATGAGAAATGAGACTTCCTTCTTAACAATAAGAAACATCAAGAAAACTATAATAGTCCCAAGCTTATAGAAACTACAGGGGACGCATGGACCTGTTCAAATGGTGCCCCATAACATGTCAGTTTTTAATCAAACAATTTTGCTTATGTTTAAAGGGGAACATTAAAAACAAAAATTGTTGGGATGTGAGCTAAGTACAAAGTAGATTCACAAATATTTGTTAACATGGATGCTAGAAATCCTCAAGAAAAGGAAACAATTTGAAGGCAGGCAAAGACCTCTGCCCAATATGGAGTTTCTTTTGCCTGAGGAAACTGAAAAGCTTTGGTCCCTCAAAGCCATCCTCTACCTTCCCAGTCCACACAATGAACAATGAAATGGTACCTTATCTAATATTCAACTTGTTACACAGAGTTATTGAAACCATGAATTCCACTGGACTCAGCTTGGAATCTTGCTTGTTTTCTGAATAACAATTTGAGAGATAGATACAATTCTTAGAAAGAGGGCTTTCTTTATAAACAAACACAAATATGACTGGGGACTGAATTAGAAAAAATTATATTCCATGTTTTTATTATTATGCCAAAATGAATCCTTACGTTATGAGTAACTAAAAAGAATAAAAATGGGGAAAAAATACAAAATGAAAGGATACTTTCTTCTATCCCCAAGAAACTGCTCTGAGTTCTGACTCAAGAAAGAAGTAAATGGGTTAAAAAAAAGTGTTAGTATAACAACAGATTTGAACTCAACCTAATTTGGACCAGTATAATGACACAACAGCATTATAAGGGAAGTGGAAGCAGAAGAATCAAATAATTTCAGGCAATGAGACAGAAAGAGTTCTTCTTATCCAAATGGACCAAAATAGGAAGGAGATGGTGACAGCTTCTTTGTGTTTTGCGAAGCACATGCTATCCACATGGTCCACCAAGAAAAAGCTTTAATGAACTTTGAGAAGAACTTTTCTTCAATGGGAAATGGAGATTTAGCCCTTTGCTTCTTACCTCTAAGTATCTTTTGTTGAAAAAGGTAGGCAAAGGAAGGCTCAAAGCTCAATCTCTTGATGAAATAAAGTCCATTCATTTTCCATTTGTGGTTTTAAATATGGAATGATCTGATGTGTCATTGCCTTGTTATTTAGAAATGCTGTGTTAGCCACTTTGTTTTCATTTCATTTTAATACAGCCACTATGAAAGCTATTTCTCCCCAGGAACCAATTCTTGTTAGCTTTCCTCTCCCTAACCACCCCTGGTTTCCAGCAATTTTTGTTTTCATATAAAATGAAGACCAATGTGGTTTCTTCCTAAACCATTTCATTACATTACATTTAAAAAATAATTGATCATAATCTTTGTAATTGTATACTTTTCTGTTAAAACAGGATATGTGTAGTCATTACTCAGCATGTCCAGTGAATTATAGCTTATTTCAGATTTATTTTAAATACAAAGATCATGAAGAAAAAACTGGTTAAAGCATTGCCCAGTAATCTAAATTTAGTGTGTATGGTATCTAGCTAAATATATGGTTTTTCTTAAATAATAAGAGGGAGCTACTATTGAAACTGCAATCATCTTTCACAATGAATACTGTTTTTCTTGAAGGCTGCTATACAATAAAGTTATGAAGTGCTTGGAGACTTTCTACTAGTAATTAACACAAGCATGCAAAAGTTCTTACATCTTCTTGAAAATATTCTCATTGTTCATATTAAAACACACAGTATATTTCTGCATGGAATATCATAACTGTTAATAAAAACACCCAACTGGGCATAAGATACATACATATCAGGGCTTTCAAATTAGATATTTAAATTGAAATGTCACTGTTATAATTTATCAAGTTTGCCAATAATGCTTAAGGGCTTCAGATTTTAAACAAACTGTGAATATGAAATCATAGGTTTAAGAAGACATACTATTATTATTTTATAATCATGTATTCACCTATGTAACAATATAAAACCTGTATATAGCATAATACAAACTATATTAGTGTAATTCATTTGGCATGATGCATATATAATATATAAAAATATATATAACACAAAATATTACATTTTGCTCTGGGACAGGAATGTATAAGATCTAAAGACAGGTCCTCTCTCTATAAATATTTCTCTTCACTTTCAGAAATAATAATATAAAAATGACAGGAATGCTGGTACTTGAAATATGTCATCTAAAACTAAGATAGCACTTTTACCCCATTTTGATGTTTTTCTTTCCTGGGAATGAAATGTGTATCCCATTCCAGCAGGTATCATATCATATCCTTGAAAGGAAGAAATCATGAATTAGCTAAACAATTTTATTGTACCCAAATCTTTTTTGCTCTGAGTCATATAGAATAGCTGATACAAGTTGAAAAATGTACACCTTAATTAGTTGATCCAGAACAACATACTCAAAAGATGGTTTGTGACATAAAGTAACCAGAAAGTTCATCTGCAATTCAGCCCTACAGAGCTTGCGATGTGGCATGTCACAGAGTTTCTTTTAGCTTATGTGATTGCTCGCTCCACATGCTGCCATTTACAGTACACGGTATACAGTAAATCTATTTTTTGTCAAGATGGGCTGGGTTTTCACAGCTCTGCACATGACATCCAGTCACTCTTCTTGGCTCTTAATGCTTAACATGGTGGAGTCTTGATTTTTGGCTGATTGCCTCCAATATGTTCAATTTTGGATGGTTTTTAGAGTAGGTTTGTGAAATGAGGCCCAAGAAATGTGAAAAATGTATAGGTTTCCTTAAAGGGCTCGAAAGAATCAGTCTGCTTCCATAAGCATCATTTTGAAACTATAATATTATCTCAAGCATTTGTTGCATGACCTCAGTGGGCACTGGGCAGGCAGATAAAAGAATACTGAAGGAAACACTAGTGGCTGCCTGTGAGAACTGGAATTAGGGGCTGAAGTGAATAGATGCATGTTTTTATTATGTAGTTTAACTGTTGACACTGTTTCTTGTTTGTCTATTTGTTTGTTTACCTGGCACATGTCTCATTTTTACAATACAAAAGTTTAATTAACAAAAGTGATATTTCCAATGCTATTGTGATTTTTGAAATTTCCTTCTGTCACTCCTATTTTCACAACACTAGTAAATCTCATAATTGCAAACTTAGCCCATTACAATGCATCTTTTTTTCTGAGCCTTGACTTGGCAATCTTATTTCAAAATCTTTTGCTATCCCCACAAGTACTCTGTATTTTCAATTGCCACCTTCCATTCCTATGGTATCCTTCAACCACAGGACTATTTCTTTTTCTATGTAAAATTTGTTACAGATTTTATTGATACATGTGGGGCTACATGAATTGCCCACGATTATGTTCCAGGAGATGCCCCCAACAAAGTGCCTTACCTGACAGAAGTTTAGTTCAACTATTTCTGAATCATAAGTATTGATGCTATCATGATACTAAAATTAAGTAATCAACAATATAGTCACAGATGTTATAACAGCCCATTTGATTATATCAAGTTTGATGTTTTCATTGATTTAAAATAACTGAAACTATCATATTAAAATTGTTAAAAAGACAGCAGAGAATAGACAATGGGAAATTTAGGAGATCCTGAATCTCTTTTCTCCTTATTTTCTTATTTTGGTCTGATTTTTATTTGAATATTATCAAGAAAATTTTTCATATAGATTTAGTATCTTTTTTCTTTTTCTTGAATCAGATTGTGCTAACAGAAGACAAAGGTATAGTTCCAAGTAATGAGAAGATGGCAGTGGTACATGTGGTGGAATTTAGATAAATTATGGACTCCAACCTCTTTTTTAATGAGTCTAAAGAAAATAAATATTTTAACTTAAAAACATATATGGCAAATCATATTGTAACTTTGGAGGTGTTATACACTTACCAGTTGGTAAGAGAAAGTAAAACAGAGGCAGAATGGAAAGAAAACTGGAAATAACTGGAAGTTCCAGTCCTAAACTTAATTTCCTAGGGCAATCCACAAATCTCCCTTTTGAATAACTAAGAGTTGGACTAGATTGTCTTTAATACCCTTTCTAACTCTACATTCTATAAAAAAATCAGAGTTCCATAATGCTGGCATAGCAGCATTTAATAATTGTGCTTAGAAGACTAAATAACATAAGAATAAGGTAACAAGAATAAACCTTGACTATGAGTTTTCAACTTTAAATAATTCATCCACACATTTACAAAACTCCCAACATTAAAAAAATTCCACAGTGTTGAACTCTTAGGCACAATTATGTCAGACACACACACACACATACACACACACACACACACCCATTCCCAGTCTCTTCATGGTGATTCATCCAGAGTTTTGCCCCCTCCAAAAATCTATAGAGTGCTACAGGCACAAGTACAAGCTGACTTGGATATTTCATTAAAATCTGTGAAACTCGCAAAACTCTTTAGTCCAATACATTTGTCAATCACCCAGTAATTGAGAAGTAGAAACTGTGGTTGTAGAGTATTATATATGCATCCATTCAATTAGCTGAGTTCCCTGAGTCCAAGAAAAACTGAGAATGACACAAGTTAAAAAGCTCCTTCTTGGATCATCTGGATAATTAATTTAAACTTCTAATTTGCAAAGCTATTCTAGTAATCATAGCAATAAGCATATTTTTTCTGTTTACCAAATATGTGCCAGGCACCAGGATAAGTGTTCTATCTACATTTTCACCTAAGAGGTATATACTGTGGTTTAGGTCCATTTTATGGATGTGTAAATCACATGCTTCACATTTACTCACTCAACAGGTATTAAGTTAATAACCACTATGTATAGGATCTGTGCTGGGTACTGAATTCATGGTGATGAATCATATAAGCTGAGAGAGACCATGGTCAGGACTGCCCTGCTCAGTCCATCCTGGGTCAAGTCATGAAGCAGCTAAATCAAAGATTCAGTGTTATAATGGACTGGTCAATGTTGTGTCACTTGCACTGCACCTTTGCGTATATAAAGGTTAGTGATTGTTAGCCAATTTGTGAGTAACAAAATACATAATGAAATTATACTGAGGTATGAAGGTTAGATTCAAACATTAAATTAAATGTAAACATAGACATGAGTTTTGACAGTGGTGCAGTGTGATGTGGTAGGGAGCAAAGGAGCGCTGATTAATGTCTAAGAACAATGTGACAACATCTATTTCATTTAGTTTAATTATTACAATCACCAGAATATGTCTCATGAAGGAACAAAGAGAGATCTGAGAATCACATTTGCCCAACTTATGTTCCCTTCTGTCCTCATTTTTTTCAACCTTGCTGCTGCTGTAAAGTATAACTTTTAATAGACTCTGTATAGAAGTAGTTTTTCTTCTTGATTCTCAAATCCAGACTCCTATTGACTAAATTAGTCCCTAATCTCAGGGAGCTTAGGGACTTGTTGGAGAGAGAGAAGACAGTAGAAAAACAGTGAACAAAATCAGGATCCTAGAAATAGTAGCATTACAATGATCAAGAGCAGAGGGAGGGAAGTAACTATAATGGGCACCAGGAAACTAGGATGATGGAAATGACATATATACTGATTGTTATGGTGGTCATAAGGTTGACATTTGTCAAAAGTTATAAAAGTATAAAAGTGTTGTATTACATTGTGTATACATGTATATCAATAAAGCTGGCAGAAAGTTGCTATAAACCCATAACTTTAATACTATTTAAGATTAAAAAATTACTGAAGACATTTTATATTTATATATGTATATGTAATTTTTAACAAATAAAAAAGCAGATATGCATATATATTCCATTACACAGTAGGTTGACTTTAGTTATCAATTACATATATTTCAAACAGCTAGAACATTGGATTTTGAATGTTCTTATCACAAGGTATGATAAATGCAAGAGATGATGAATATGCTAATTAGCCTGATTTGATCACTACACAATGTACAGATATACCAAAACAGCCCATTCAAAAATATATGTAAGTACGTGTTTTAAGACATTTTGAATTTTTAAAAATTTTAAATATATATACCACATGTACATACACATATATGTATATATACATGAATGTACATGCATGTACATACATAAAAGCATAAATTTTGCATAAGTGAAAAATAAAACCAGAATTTAAGAGGACTTGAAAAAACACTCTCCACCATATTTACTGCAAGCAATAGATGCAAAATATATCACTCTTGAGAACAGACAAAACTAATACTTTTCTGCACTAAGTACTAAAATCATTTAAAAAATTATTTGACTTCTAAATCTTATGAGGGTCATCTTTCATAGTATATTACTTATTGAATTATGTACAGAGATAAGGAAAAAGCAGATAGGCAAATAAGACCATAATTACAAATTTTGATAAATGCTTTAAAAAGGAAAGACAAGAGTATTATGAGATAGTTAAAGGATGTGATCATTTATATTTTTAAATAAATATTTTCACCATTAATATCTATTTGTTTAGTAAAAAAATAAGTTTTGTAAAAAAACACTAAAGCTATACATCAAAGATTTAAAAGTAGTCGATTTGTTTTCCTGTGGAATCTTCCACTGACTTAAAGGTTATGTCCCCCAAAGATGCTGCTCGAGTTTTTTTCCTAAGTGAGTTTCTTTTTACTAGACCCCTTTCACTGGGTATCTCCACACCTTCAAAAATTGACCTCTGATACCAGTTCTTAAATATCATAAATATTTCTCATTAGTATCTTTGTTCCTTTTTTTATAAAAGTAATCACGTGAAGTATCAAATTTATTTTAAAAGAGTTTTCATGTTTTTCCTAATGTGCTAATAGTTATCACATACTTGCCTGGGGAGCGGAAATGGTAATGACATGAAGACCAGCTCCACTAGCCAGTAGTTATTACTATAGAGGGGCATATGTGCCAGTGTCTCATAAAAGGGTTACGTACTATGAAACAGAACAAGGTAATAATGTGTGATTTTACATAGAGAAACATTATAGGGTAAAAACATTGACATGTTCAGTTAAAAATAATCCATCAAAAGGCCAAAGTTAACAGTTAAAACCATTTTTTATCTAGAAATTGGCAAAAGATTTATCTAAAATGTTTATATTTTTGCCACCCCATAAATCAAAATTAGTTTTCCATTAAAAAAATTGGATCAGAGATGATAATCTTCTTGCCAATTTTTAGCTAAATGCAAATGGAAACATCTGAGATTTTAAACTGAAAACTGAAGTTTATAGATATATAGTAAAACTACTGCCTTTGAGTGTTACATTGTGAGATCCGAACAGCATATGAGGTTATGAATTAACCACAATTTCAGATACATGAAGCATTTGATTTCCCTTTACTAAACCTATAAACTCAAAACTAAAGCCTACCTTGATTATCAGTGTCTGCTTTATTATTTATATCCTTTATTATTTATATCTTTTAATGGAGTGATATTTTAACATTTACTTATTCTTGAAGCCTCACTCAAAACTCCTTCAGGATCCCCAGACAAGACCAGGTCTTTATAGACTGCTCTCACAGCACCACATTATCTTCCCTCTGTCACAAATGCATTTCTTTTTATTTTAAAATAATGGACAAATAAAGATTAAATATAGCCAAGTTGTATGATTTGATGTACATATACACGTATAATGATTACCACAATCAAATTAATTAACGTGTCCATCACCATCCATGCTAAATATTAGATACCTAGAACATGCTCATTGTATAATGGAAAATTCATACACTGCAGTTGTGTTACTATTTGAATAATATCTGTCTTCTTCGCAAAAGACGAGATGCAGTTTTTATTTGCATTTCAACCCTAGAACCCATATACCTCCCGGTGCACAGTTAACATGTAAGAAACATTTATTAAATGAATGAAATCTGATTATAATTTCTATAATATTGTTAGAATATGGCCAATGAATTTTTTAAAACTCTAACAACATTAGATTTTCTAAATTTATTAGCCTTAAATGTCCCATCCCACCAATGTGCCCTTTTTCTCAGAGTATTGTTTTGTTTCTTCTTTCTCCTTTGCTTTCTCCCTCTTTCCTCAGTCCATGAACACCTTCCAGTAGTCCCATGGGCCAGGAAGTGCTAAGGGTCTTGGCTCAATTTCTAATTTCTGGATTATACAGTTTAGAGTTATGACCTTGGTTCCACTATGAGAATCCTCCCCTCTAGCTTCCTTCCCCTACTACTAATGAAGTTCTCCAATTTTTTTGAAGAGGAAACAGCTCTACCTTCCCACAGCAGTTTTGAGATTTGGGAATCCTAATGAAATGCCAGGAAAACTTGTAAAAACGTTTTGTTTTCAAGAACTTCTCCACTTTTAAAATGAAATAGTTACAGATCACACTCTGATCAAGATGCACTAATATCTATGAAAACACCAAATTACTTTCAGATTATAGATGGTCTTACAGCTTTAAAAAGCTGATCTCAGAATTCTACTAACATCCTTTCAGTTAAAACCATTAAGTCAGCAGATACAGCTTGTATTTACATGACAGGGTGTAACCAGACTGAGGATGTATAAAATAGATCACCAGGTACTAGTATCTTAATGACCAAACCATATTTTATGAGGTGGAAAGTCAATGAACAAGGAAGAGATTATTTGCAACACTGTAACGACAATGAGATTCTGCTCTCTTTACCCTGGGGACAGAAACATAATGCTAACATGGAAACCAAACTGCAACTTTACCTTGGGCTATAAAGACAAAGGCAGCAATAGAAAACATTTATTCTTGATTATCAATTTCATTTGATCTATGTAGGTCCACTGTGATAAAAGAGATGATTTTTTAAAAGAGACAAACTTTGAAAAAATAAAATAAACTCATTAACATCATGTTGACAAAGTCTTAAGTCATGAGATATGCTAAAGTACGTATCCCAAAGCTTCATTATGAAATCATTAAGCCGATTTTTTCACCAAAATATATATTTTTTCTCTTTAAATTTTAAGGGAGAAGACAGGTGGTTAAAGACTAATACATTTTAAAAGAACTGATGGTATCTAGCCAGCTCCCCCCTTGTCAGACAACTCTTTGAATGATTAGGGGTACTGACTGCCAAATGTGTTTAAAAACTCATTTGAAATGAAGAAAAGACTCAGAAATAAACAAAAAGGGGAGGGAAGAAGAGGACATTTTAGTTTTACAGCTTTTTCTTGCTTTATTTTTAAGATGAGAAATAAAACTTATTTTTAAAATGACAAAAGTTGTGTTCATGTAAGCTAAAAACTTACGTTTCAATTCTAAACTCAAAGAATTTTAACTCTATTGAACAAGACATGAACTTAACAGAATTAATCATGTTATTTTAGCACTAATAAAACTATAGAATTGCTTTCTTATAGATTAATATTTTATTAGATATAAAAGCAATAGCTCTGTAATATGACAGAACTATACTATCAAGAAAGCAAATCTTTTACATTTTAATAAATAGTGTGCATCACTATATGTTTGTGTTGCAATGCACAACATAAATATGCCAAGGCAAGGATATATTCACACAACCATAAGCAAATATTTTAAAAAACAAAACACTATAGGTATGCACTAAAATATAATTAAAAAGCCACTCATGTCTATTCTAGTATTTTAGCTATATACAATTCAATAGCTATTCCTCTAAGTCCAGAAGAAAGGAGAATATTTTGAAAACAAGTTAGAAAATACTTAAAAATGGACAGGACTCAGAGTTTTCCAACAACACAGAAGAAATGACGATTCTCTAACTGCATTTGAGTACCTACTATTGCTGGGGGTATAAAGAGACATGGGTTGGGGTCAAGCAAGTTATTAGTGCCTTCAATGCACAGAACTAAAATCTGTCATAACCAATTTGGACTGTGGCACCTTTTAAAAAAATAAAGAACATGCTCTGCAATTGCCAATCTGCCTGGGCATGTACATAAAGAGAGCTGACAAATGATAAAGGAAATTGGAAAGGTTGAGAGGATGAAGTCAATAATAGATTTATCTCCAGACATTTAGCACTTGAAGTGCATCTGTTATACAATATGTAGACATATTTTACAGCAAATTTGGAGAATACTGTGAGCCCACTGGGCAGGGACAATATCTAATTTTGTATTCTATATAATTCAGAGCATAACTTTGGTGCTTAATCAGTAAGAGAAGGAGAAAACCCCCATGCTTTCAAAGGAGAAGTACATGAAAAGGACTTGGGAACATAAATGAGGGTTTTGCATGCAGCAGTAGAGTAGAACAACAGTGCAAAAAGGGCACAGTCGAATATGAAATAGAACTATAGTTCATGTGCAACATGAGGAAGTTGTGCTCAGAAAGTTCTTTTGACCTTTCAAAGTCAGAATTTCTGCTTTTTCCCCAAGCTCAAGGGAAGTTATTCCAAGATTTTATTTGAAAAAGTACAAAATTCTGTAATAAATTGAGAAAAATAATTTAAATAGATTTCATTTAAAAGCATTTACAACACAATTCATTGCCAGTTTAAGCAGTGTTTCCCCACAATTTGTTTTACTCCATGAGTACTGCAAATACTAATAAACATAGATATCCTGAAGTACTTTTATAATTCCGGTATTTAAGATAATATGGCCTCATTTGAAATATGCATGCAAAAGAAACAAATTATGCCTACTTATTTATAAAAATGTAAAATATGAATTTGAGAAATTTCTATTTTACTATGTTTCTTCTCTTCATCTATCTGTTTTCTCTACCATTCATACACAGAAAAAATACATCTTAAGGCTTAATTTTGTGTAAATTTGTTTGGTATACCTAAAAATCATGTGAAAAGATTAAAAAGAAACAAAAATTGCTTTACAATGTTCTTGTATTATAGCTGTTTTCCTAAGACATGGAAAATACATGTGAGCCCTACTGTTACTTGTTCTTTTATATATTACACTAAAGCAGACTTTTAATTCAGCTAAACATTTTTTACCCAAAGGAGTGACTTATGGTCTTGTAACTGAAAGAGGCAGCTAGTTGGCTGACTTTCACTCAACTGTCCACACACAACACACACACACACACTAAATTTTGTAGTTATTGTGTAAATTTCTAAGTCTTTGTTTTAGTTGTCAATGAAAAGGAATTATTTTCCATCATTGTTGGGAAATGTTATTTGACCACTACGAAGGAGACCTGGTACAGATTCTTCCTGCAGGAGTGTTTTATGCTGTTACTCTGGAGCCGATTAGTTGGTGTTAAGCGGTGTGATATCATTCTTTCCTCAGACCGCAGAATTTGGTGCTGTCTTTCAAGTTCATGACTATACATTTTTTAAGGAATTTCACATGATAATGATCTTAGTGAGTAACCCCAAGATGGAATATGAATAGACATAACTTGCTATCTTTTCACTTACTAAGCCACACATGACAATCTTAACCGCAATTCGATATGTAATTTAAAAAAAAATTCACCAAGCTTGTAGTTACATCAATTAACTTGCTTCCTCTATATTTTCTCCTAAAAAGTCAAATATATGAAAAATTTCTATTTACAATCATGAAAAATATTAAGAATAAATTGAATATCTAAGCTTTACACACTGAAAAATAATCCCTATTTTTCTGACTTTAATATCTAAAATAAGTATTGATGGTCTACATCTTTGTTAAAAAAAATAACTTCTCTTAAGATTTTTTTTTTTTTTATAAAAAAAAGGAAAAGCAGATCCTGGCATTATTTCAGCAAAGCTTAATCTAATATCCAGGAAAGAATACAAAAAACAGAGTTGTTTCTCTCTCTTTTTTCCTTAAGCCACATTGTAATTTCCCCTTTGAAACTTTTATGCTAATAAAACCAATCACATGACTGGACAGTTGTCTGAAAGAGATGGAAAATGTTGTTTCAACAAAATAGTTTTCTGCTGGACTCAAGGACATTATCTCCTGCTTTAAGAGATTCATGTCATGAATTCTACCACGGTTTAACGGTATTTTATTTTAGATTTCAACAGTCATGTAGATCAAAGGAACCTTAGGACACACAATGCAAACTCTGACTATAGACCGATTAGGTCCAAGAAAAAGTTTCTAAAAAAACCCAGTAAATCAAGTTTTGAAAATAATGTGAAGAAGAAAGAGTAACAGTAAAATATACTAGAAAGAAAATCGAATAACCAATGGAACTCCTTTTTACATCTTTTATAATATGTAACTCTCTAATAATGCTTTTAAAGAAATATATGTGATTTAAGAAATTCAGCATCAAGGACATACCAGTGAAGTAAGAAAGATATTTAACTGTATACTAGATACTACCTATATTTGGCAATTGTACACTTTTTTAAAAAATAAAATACGAGGGGATAGAGCCAAATACCACTTTCTGAAAGGAAGGGAGAATAGAATGAAAGTTCAATAAGCTAAGATTTTAGCATGTCTGACAAAAAAAACAATTATGATCTGGAGAATGATGAGGCAAAAGATTATTATGTGCTCCTGCATATTCAGAAAACTGTCCAGATCCATTTCATGTTATAGGTCCCTAAAGTCCTGTGTGCCTTCTCATGTGAACATGAAGGATTTTGAACTAGACACTCTGATGCACTAAGATGCAATGCATTTGGAATTATTTCATAAACAAATTTTCAGACAGAAAAAGAAGCAACATGAATTTTTGTCTTGGAATTGTGCAAATAGATAAGAAAAAATGAGCCAAAATAGTCACAGCTTTTTCATTGATAAATTTAAGATTGCAAAATAAAAATTATCCTTTAGATTTTCAAAATGAAAAAAATGTGTATGTGTGCACCTATTTTTTCTGCATGTTTCCAATATTAGCAATTACAAAATTGGTTTAACCACTGTTTCTAAGATGGACTATACTTCTTCCATGAGTAAATATGAGTTTAGAGGACTTTTCTCTGACCTTTATAAAATGCTATGGCAGATTATATTACAGCATCTTATTCTTCTATATACAATGTGAAGGTCATTTATGTTCTATAATGAGCAAAGGCTCTATTTTGCCAATGTTTTCCATATCACATTTCCAACTTGATCTCCAGCTTTATCCTTACAGTCTGGAAGTCATTGGGCAGACAGACCAATTTATTGTCTAGGGTTAAATGAAAACAATTCTGAGAAAATGTTGTAGTTTAGGAAAATGAGGATTTAGAAAGGTTTAATTTTAACATTTAAAATCAGGTGATTAGTTTCCCTTTTCTTTCTTTAATGTGTATTTGACTATGTGAACCTTCCATAATTGTTTTCCAACTTGACTATTAAGAAAGCTTATGCCTTTGCTATTGTAGATATTCTAAAATATCTTGTAGTGCCTTGTTCTATGTTCACAACTCTTTTCTTCTAGGAAATTTTTACCAGCACTTCTTCTTCCTCTTCTTTGTATTTCCTTCACTGTTTTGTTTCTGTCTTTGATCCTTCTTCCTTCATTTAGAAAGTTTCTTTGAATTTTCAGACTCTAGATGAATCAAAGAGGACCTCCATGTGTGCATGATCCTCCCATGCCCAGACATGCTAAGTGATATGGCTTGAGTTTCTCAGTAGATAATATCCAATTCTTTCACATACTTCATTCTATCACTTGCCAAAAAAAAATCAAAATTGGGAATTTTTTTAAAAGATAAAAATATTATACATGCTAAATATAAAATTGCATAAAAGAAGTTTATTTTTGATAGTGAGCAAGTTATCCCAGTGTGTGTCTTTTCACAGGTTCTGTGAGAAACAAATGGAATGGGAATCAATATTATTGCTATCATCATAAATCTTTTCCAACTACAGCACCCATTTTGTGGTTTGGGATGAAGAAAGTCAGGTATTCTTTGAAAAATATGAGAAGAGTCTATATTGTGAAACTATTTTAAGCTTTTGATTTTAGTAACAAAAATGTTTCAGAATTCATCAGAATTCAGAAAAAAAATCTATTTTTTAATTTTGGTCATTCCTTTTCTAACAAAATCAAGAATGATAAAATCATAAGATCAGACTCTGATGGGGACATCAAACTTAGTAGATCATTCATATACAAAGATTCCATTAAATGATATTTAACCATATACATTGCACAATGTGCAATTACTACAACAAAACAAGGCTTGTGCTATTTGGAAAAGAACTTAAACATATATATTTACATGTATATATCTGACTTCAAGGTGTCCAAGACAGTTGCTACCAGAGGGCAATTAATGTAGGAAAGCTTCATTCTATACAATCATGCCCCCCAACACCTCTCTCTCCACTTGTCCAGTGTTCACAAACTGAAAATACTCAGAGTGGAACTTATAACTTCACACAGGGTAAGTCTGGTTGGAGATCTTTTTCAACTTCAATAAAGAAACAAATATTATTGGTGTTAGTGAATGAAGGATGACAGAAAAAAATAAAATTGTTAGATTTGCTAGATGTTTCCATGATAAGAGAGTCATGCTTTAGTGTTTTACAATTCAATGTATTTACTGTTTTATCCTTTGCTTTCCTTAAAAGTGACAGAGCAAGTTGATGCCTATTGTCAGTGGCTTCTGAAATCATTAATTTTTAATGAACTTTTTCTTCTTCTTGCCAAGAGGCATCTTAGAGAGATATTTTAGATCTGGTCCTAAACATTCTTATAGTTTTGTATACATTGTATTTTATTTTGGTCTGAGCATCAGATTACATAAGTGATAGAGTGATACATTTAATAGCATGAAATGTAACATAACACAAGCTTTAATACCTGGAATATAGTAAACCAGTAGCTCTGAGTTATATTACCCATCGTAAACTTTTTTAACCTGTGGCTCATTTTCAAAATAATAAACGTAACTATTCCATAAAAATATCTCAACACAGAAGAGCCAGAAAAGTGAAGGACATGAACAGATGGTACATCAATCTTCTGCATTTATACAATTTGTTTTTTAATGCAAATAGTGTGGGTTGCCTGCTCATGCCTTGGATATTTGTTCCAAAGATGAGCACATTTTCTTATCTTTCTGGATCAATGTGACATTTGCAGTTATCATAAAGTGGGAGCCCATTTAATGATGCTAATGCTTCCTTAATGTAAAAATAAAATCACCTTCTTTATAAAAGCAAACAGATTAAAAGTCCCAAAGAGACCATTGAAATATGTGACATTTGCAGTTACTGGTAACTAGATGGCTTGATTATACAGGTAAAAAAAAGTCTTAAAAGCATTGTTTATGCTCATTAATCAGAACATTAAATATGAATTCTAGATTCCCCTATTAGCAAGAGAGTAAATAAGAATATATTTGTATAATGAAGCTAGTAAGATAAAGAATTTTTAAGAGTTATTGCAGTTAAATGTTAAATTAATAAGCCTCCAACTTTTCAGAGGGCTGGAATATTTTTACTCTGTGGGTCCTTAGAAATAAAAAATAGTATTTCTTTGATGCAATGTTTTTCAACAACAAAAGTCATGCTTAAAAATAGTAAAGCAGCTTAAAAAGTTATGGCATTGATTTTTTTTATCTTAATTCATAGAATGGTTCCAATGTGTACCTGCCTCCCTCCTCCATATATTTCAACTTTCATTGAGAAGAGCTATTTATAGAGGAGAAGAGTGATGTTTCTATGGCTCATTCAGTTCCACTGGTAGAGCCCACTTGGCTACTTCATGGGAAGCCAGCTCTGGGAATTTATTTCCTCTTCTTGTGTATTGTTGTATCTGTTTTCGATGTTTCATACACATGCCCAGAGGCCTTCTGGCAGCAGATATACTTTTCAAAGCCAATTTGAGAAAGCAAATCATTTTCCTTCCTGCTAAGACAGCTGGCTGTTGCATATAGCCTTTTCTACTAGAAATGAGTTATGGTCACTAATTCCAGAGGGTCCAAAGAGTTGGCATTTGATGAGAGAAAATTTTCATCACTATCAAACTGGCATCAACTCCAACAATGGGCTAACTTATGAAATGCAGGGCACAAGAGTGTTATGTGAATAACCTAAGCCAATCCATCTAGCTCCCCAAAGAGCTTATGGAAATAAGCAAGAAGACAACACCTTAGGAATGTTCTTCAAAACAGTGGAGATATGTCTTAGGTCTTGATCAGTTTTTGTAGATCTGATTTCATGTGAAATCACAATCAACCCTTAACTGATGGGTGGGACATATTGGCAGATTATCTATAAACTTCCCATAGGATGCACAAAATTGTTAATGGCATCAAGCAAATTTAGACCTTAGAAATAGGTTCCTTTACTGTGGCAATGAGATATTTTTCAGGCATAGGCCTATGTATCTAGGTTAAAACAAAACTGTGGCAACATGATAATTAAACAACATTTGTGAAAAGAAAATAAGCATTCTAGCTGACACTTTAGCTTCTGAGGAAGATTTTTCATCCATTAACTTCACACAGTCATCCATCTAACAACAAACATTTATTTAACACCTGCTGAGAGCAGGCATACTTAATGGTAGGTATGAAGGAGATAGCAATAAATAAAATAGAATCTCTTTCTTCACAGACTTTGTAATTCATTGGGAAAATATATTAGACCAGTAATTGTAATAAATAACAACAAAGATCATGATAGAGGAGATAAAGGCTTTTACTGAAGCAAAGAGTATGGGACTGTATCTAGCCTAGAAGTCACTGAAAAGAGGAAAGAGAAGAGAGTTCTCAGTACAGGGTAAAGTGAAAAGGCTCCATAGTGAGAGAGAGGTGGTTGCTACAGGAAAAGAAAGCAGTTCAGGAAGTCCTGAATGGGTACAGGTTAAGAGAGGAGTAAGCCATAAGGTTGGAGAGACATGTAGAGTTCAAATAGTAGATAATTTACATGCTAGGCCATTGAAGTGTTTTACATCAATAAGAACAGATGTCAAATTAATCACCATCCCTTTCTGGAAGGATCTGTGATTGTTGCTGTGGTAAAGGAAAAACTTTCTTGGTAGGGCTACAGCAATCTTAGGTGGTATTGACTTTCAGAAGCTAAAGTATAGTCCAAAAGACTTGTACTTTCCTACAGAATGGATTAAAGTCATATTTACCTTCATCTATGCATAAACCCTTTTCCAGTTCCAAAATGACTTGCAAATAGTAGCTCAATAAAAATGTTATGAAATAGAACTTAAGTGGATGTATTAGTGCTTGCATTAGTTTCTACGTCTGCTGTGTTAAATTATCACAAACTTGATAACTTTAAACAACAGAAATGTATTCTCTCACAGTTGTGGAGGACATGCATCTTAAATCAGTATCACTGAGCCCAAACCAGGCTGTAGGCAGGGTTGTGCTCCCTCCAGATCCTCTGGCTTTTTCCAGCTTCTAGAAGCTGCTGACATCCTTTAGGTTTTGGTTACATCAATTTACTTTGTTTCTGTCTTTATATCACCTCTCCATGTGTCTAATCTTCTACCTCTCTTACAAGTACACTTGTGATGGCATAAATGCCCACTCTGATTATCCAGGATAAACTTCCCACCTCAACATCTTTAACTTAATCACATTTCCAAAGACTTTCCATGTAAGGTAACATTTAAAGATTCCAGAGATTGAGACCTGATATCTTTAAGGAGATGGGCATTTTTTAATCTGCCACAGACTTATTCACAAGTTCTTGACATCATCAGTATTGAGGGAAATGGTAGAGTGGTCAGCATGCCGAGTGTTCTAGGATTTAAGTAATAAACTCCAATGTGGAAGGAACCTTGGTTTAGACATCACTGTAGAATTTTTGCAATTCTGTACTGAAAGGGCCATGTAAATCTCAAAATGATACCTATGAACAAAGATGCTAAATAATTTAGAGCTCTCTTGCAGTGGTAAAGTGGACTGAAAGAAAGTTGAAGTCAAATCCAATGCCATTTAAGTTCCCACAGGGATTAAATCCAAGGTAGTTTTTTCCATGATCTCTGGATATACCTAACTTAATGCAGGTCCTTTCACAGTTCTATTGAGGTGAGTTAAAACCTTAAAAAAAATAGGTCTTCATTTAAACCAAATACCCCAGGCTGGAAATGTTTTCATTTTCATAAAAACATCATCACATACACAGTGGTTCTGTACATATATACCACACATGTGTGTGTATGCGCTCACGTGCATGTGCTCCTTCTATGTGCCAGGCACAGTCATAGATTCCATTTCACAATTGCTAGACCTCCTAGGGAAGTTCCATGCTAGAAATCAACAAATGAGATGAAGTAGTTCTAGGTGTTCTTTGGTCCATCACTGTATCATGTTCAAATTATATCAATGAACTTAGAATCAGTACTAGCCCAGGACATGTTAGAAAGGAAATTGAAAAGTCTTCTGGACACTACGTGCCATAACACTCAATTCTCACAACTCTGTGAGATAATATTATTATGCCCAATGAATAATAAATCACGTGTCAAAAAGTTCAATAATGGTTATGAAGTAATAATGGAACAGATCTATGATTAGAATTCACATCTATCTAACTTCAATGATTATGACCATGCCATCATAACAATCTTATTGCTCAGAAGCAAAAAGAATTGAATCTTAGATGTCCTTGGATCCAGTTTTGAGTTTTGCTGTTACCTCACACACCACAGGATAAATCCTCAAAATAGGCCATTTCATGACAAATAGGTAAACATAGTATTTTACCACTACATTTAAGAATTTATTTCCTTAATATATAATGTAGATTAAAAAAACAAATAAAGTTTAGCCAAAATAATGAATCACAGGTCAGGTCATAAACATCAACAAAGTGTCTTCATGAAACATTGCTCACCTTTTGAGTTTGCTTTCATGGAGAATGGTCATGACCTTACATAAAATGTTGGAGACACTAATAGAAACAACTATCCTTCTGATTTCTTGTCTCAGATAAGAGGTGAGAAATTTGTGCCATTTTTCTTTTAATTATACGCCTTCTAAATGTTAAGACTTGAGAACATATTTTTCTGATTTATATGGTTTTACATAAGTGAGAAACACAGTTACAAATAATAAAATTTTCTTATTAAGTCATGGCACAGTAAGTGTTCAGGGGATGCCAAGGCCATGACTATTGCCTTCTCTTCCCCAACAATCCTTGGCATCCTAAGGATATCACACAATCTTTTTCTACAGTGAAGGACAGATTCATGCTGTTACATTTTTTTTTTCTTTTTGAGAAATCTTGGTTGAAAGCACCAACAGTGATACAACTTGGTTCATTTTGTCATTTTTTACTCCCTTGAATTACTACATAAATATTAATAGCTAAACACATTGCAAACAGGTGGAGCTCATTCTGTCTCTGGAGCGCTGCCACCGTTATGTGATATCTCAGATGGGTGACGAGATTTTCCATGTGGGGAGGGCGGTCTGTCATTCCATGCCAACCCCATTGGACACACCCTTGGCTTGGAGTTCTTTATTTCCTGTGATATCTCTATGACAGCCTTCTTGGTCTTTTAACAGTTCATTCAGTAGAATGGGAAGGAGTAACACATTCCTTTTAAGAACCACATTCACATTGTGTGTCTGGTTATTTTTTTTTTTAAGACAGTAACTGTAATCGATAAGAACATAGAAAAGAGCCCCTGTTATTTAAAGGTGCATATCAGCTTGCTGCATGAACTTTTCAAATGAAAAAGTGACTTAGTCAATATGATAGATTATAATATGATAAAGTCCTCCTCTTGTCCCTGTTTTGCAAATGTGAAGTTTAAATTACAGATCCATTTTAAGTAATAATTTGTTATTTTACAGTCCATCAATGTATAAGTGGCATAATTGTTTTCAAAGGTCGTAGGTATGAAGGCATAATATTTGTTTCATTTTATGCTGAATTATTGTTCTTTATATATATTTACATTCAATGCACCAAACATATTCCAAAATAAAATTCAGAAATCCAGCAGATTTCAGTTTTGCTAGACATCATAGCTAGTGTGTATATTCTTTCTGTGAGTAAAATGATCCACTTAAATATATGTATTTTCATAGGAAATAAGCAAAATTATAATTGTCCTGGAATATATTTGAATGCATGCAACTCTATGCAATTATTCTGGACTGGAAATGCATGGCACTCAGTGTATTTCAATTCTTCAACTATTTTACCACAGATCCACTAATAAATTTTATTGTGAAATTTATAAGCCTGACTCATGAGTCCAAATGGCTCATCTTTCAAACTGTACATATTAGAAAAGTTTCTGATTTACTCCCCATAATTAGACAAAGTTTAATGATTTTATGAAACAGGCTTGATTTAGTTCAAATCATGAAACAAAAATGCATTTCTACTGTCCTCTTATTGGTTAGTTGTCGGATAATAGTGAGAAGTCAAATATTGAGGTAAACCATACATTCAATTGTTTTTATTCAGGTAGTGTCAAAAAACAACTTATTTGACATGAACACTTTCAATGTCCACTTAATCTACATTAAAATAGTCTTCTGTTAAATTTGAAACAATTTGGCCAATTTCTAATGGTCTTTTCTCCTTCTCTACTTTTTTTGCTTAGATTCGGTGTCTCCCCAATTTTCTCTCCCTATGATGCACTGCCTTAGACATAAATGTGGTTTCTCTATATACTTGACTTGGGGAGAGAGCCCATGGCTTCCACCATTTTATACAAGAATTTGTGACAATCTGCTACAGACACACATACACTTAAATAATTCAAACCATGTTATAAAGTGTCCAGATAAATGAAAATTAACAATATGGGAGGATGGAGACAAAGCTTCCATTTTCATCAGATTTCCTGTATATGGACAGCTCTGGGACAGGAAAGATGAACACCAATGTGATTTAAACTCACAACCTTCAACTTAGTCTCTTGTTCAAATTATTACATAGATGTGACTGTGACACAGAAACCCATGTTGTTCTCCATTTATTAGGATTCCTTAAAATTGGGTTTTCTGCTTAAAATGAAGGCCTTGAGTTGAATTCATTATACATACACCTAAAAACAGAGGGATAACAGAGATCAGGGAGATCCCATCTTATGAACTGGTTTTCCCTGTTACAAGGAAAAAGGAATCCTAGTGACTAATGGAGAAGGAAGAGTGTATGATATTTCAAAATTTTACTCCAAAGCTTTCCTATTCATCTATTAAAGTATGAGATACAATTTACATAACTGATAAGAATAAACTATTTGTGTACCCAAAAAAACAATTACTTGTTTCTTTAAAGCAAGATTTTTCAGCTGTTACTCACTGATTTTCTGCCTACCTGTTCACAGGATACTGGAGCAGTGTCTTATTTGCCTTTAAGATTAGGACATATCATAAAGAAGAGATGACAATTGCCAAATACTTGCTGAATGAATAAATGCCTGTACTTCATAGTATGATGAGTATATATGTCTATGTATGTGTAGAAAGTGATATTTTAGACAAACAGGGCAAAATATTCCTCTGAGACTTTATGAATTTCATTTCCTAATAACAATGATAAAATAGTGGAAAGTATGTCTACTGTTAAACATTAGAGGCCATATATCAGGTATAGCTGTTGACATCCCATTAACTACTAAGACTAGATTGTAAAGAATCAAAGATTTGAGTTGGAAAAGAACTCAGAATATTTACAGCATGAGAATGGACATTCTAATTTAGAATGTGGCATAGTTTAAATTAGTTTAAACCAAGATTTCATATGGACTGACTGATCATTTAATCCTCTCCCCTTCTAAGAGATACCTCAGACCTTAAGAACGCTAAGGAGACAGTGATCCACTTGAAAACAAATCCAAACACTCATGTGAGGGAAAAGTTGAGGAGTCCAAGAAGCATTCCATTTGCCCTTGGAGAATACACCCTGAAGCTACAGTGCAGCTGAATCAGAATCCAGAAGCCAAAAGGCAGAATCCAGAATCAGAATCTGAATCTAGAATCCAAATCCAGAAAGTATTCATATTTCTTCAGAAAGTAAAAGTCAAGAGTCTTTTGGAGAGCAGAAGATATATGGGACAGCTGTATGTACAGGTGCCTATTTTGGAGGTTCTGCCCCCAACACACACACACACACACACACAGACACACACACACACACAATTCTAACACAGAAGTCCACACTTCCCAGACTTCACTAGGCCATACATCCTTCCTTCAGATAACTAACACAAATACAATAATACTCTCATCCAGAGGAGAGAAAAGGGGAAGGAGGACATAAAGATAAAAAGATGAAATCTTGATAAGTTATAAAATGTTCTTCCTAAACTGGCAGCTCTTGTTTTCCTCCTGGCCTTCCCAACCAACCACACACACACACACACACACACACACACACACACACACAGACACTCACACGGGATTTGGAGATCTAGGAAATAACCTTCTCGCTGCTAAAAATAACTCTATGCCTTGACCGTGACAGATCTATTTGAAGATAATAAAGTCCAAACACAAGAGAGGTGTTAAGCCTTATGTAAGGAGAGTTTCGTAAGGAGATTTCACTTGTGGAATTCATAAAACACTGACCAAACCTGCATCTTTGAATTCTATCAGCATTAATGAATAATCAAAGATTTGTAAATAATATCAAATATTCAGGAGAATTTTACTTTTTCTTATACTCATGAATGCTACTAAACCTCTCCTCTCCTAAACACAAATTGAACAAACTTAAAGCACCATAATTTCTTATTTAATACTTGCCTTCTGGCCTCATGAAGATTCCTCTCCGAAGCAGTAGGTATAATAAAGTACTAACCTTTTAATCAGAGCCTGATTTATGCTGATTAGTTGGTATTGTCCAACAAGTCTCCTTTGGGACTTCAGTTTCCTCTTCTGTACCATGAGGAAGATACTGGGTAGCATCAGATATACCTGTTTTCAAATTCTTGGCCTGTCACTCACTACTGCGAATTCTCCTCTTGCTGTTCAGTTTCCCCATCTATTGGTGAGTATGTCCATGATGGGGTTATTTCAAGAGGCCATGAACATAAGTTCTGCAATTATTCACAAGGGATTATTTAATAATAGCTCTTAGGTATTAAAGTGTTGTTTTTCAGTATTGTAACTGTCTCATTTTATTTTCTTCACAAGTTTAAGGGAAGTAAACAATGAAGTGTCACTCACTTGTACTGTATGATATTCTTTTCTTTCATACATTCATTTTGCTCATACTATGTGCAAATCCCAAAATGTATTTTTTAAATAAAAAAGAAGCATGGTCAGAGAAGGAACACTGAGTGAAAGGAAATCATATGACAAGACAAATAACCGGCTGGTAGATATGGATATGGTCAGTGAGAAAAGAACTCAGAGCAAACAAGTTTGTCATTGTGCATTTAAAGATATGCTTTATAGAAGGCTATGTCCCTGTTCCCATGATGCTCAGGTGAGTGACAAAGTTAGTGGAAGCTACATGAGAGCATAATTTGACTCTCTATAAGCAAGATCACCTTAAAGTCAGAGCTCACCCCTAAAATGGAACAGACCATCTCATGAGCATTAAATTACTAGGGGAAAAGATATTGTTACATGAAATAGATTTCAGTTTTGACTGAAATCTTACCAAAATAATTTGCACTGAAGAAAATGTTCCCTATAAATCAATCTACATATGAAAATGTTCCCTACAAATCTTCCTATAATTTTTGTGCCTCACATATTTTTAAAAAGAGCAATTTGACTGTTCTTCATCAATGACTTAATTCCTGAATCTGAGAATTTTCATTCATTATATATAATGTATCCAGTTTTTGGTAATTCATGTTACAGTCATGACCACATCTTATTTATTTATTTATTTATTTATTTATTTATTTATTTATTTTGGTGATGCTGAGGATTGAACCCAGGGCCTTGTGCTTGTGAGGCAGGCACTCTACCAACTGAGCTATTTCCCCAGCCCCAAAGAAGTATTCTTTTTTTCTGTGGTGCTGGGGATTAGAACCCAGGGTCTTGTGCTTGTGAAGTAAGCACTCTACCAACTGAGCTATATCCCAGCCCACACATCTTATTTCTTATGCCTGAGACCTCTGTATAATTGATATTTTTTCCTCAAATTTTTCTCTTGCTTTGGTTTTCACAAACCCATTTGTGAAACCCTGATTTCAAATACTTCATCCTACCTTTTTCACTGTTCTTTTCTTGGGTTCTTTTGAGGGCTTCGTTTTCCTTGACTGTGAAATATGGTCTCTTTCCTCTTCTCTTTGTGTGAATTCATCCCATTTCAACCAAGATTTATAAAGAGAAAGAAATCTTGATGCTGTAATTCTCCGAGGCATGTGATGAACAACTCATCAGCTGTTTTACCTATACATTTGGAATGGTACCAGATATGTACTATCGTTGGGAGAACTGAGAATATGGTGATTCACATAATTTCATAATTCCATTATGGAACCCAGGTTGAGAAAAGCAACAATGCCAAACCTCTTTGATCTAAATCACTCAATACCCATGTTTCGAACAGCTTACTGGCCATCACTTGGACAAACCAGAGTCCTTGAAATTCATCATCTTCACAACATTCTCTTCATCTTCATAATACTTAACTATCCTGTCACTTGTTCCAAAAAGCTCAGCAGGAATATCAAGCTCTTTCATCTCTGAAACTTGTAGAGATTATGTACTAAAAAATGTTTTGTATCATTTCTCTTCTTTACCACTGACTAAATTAGCTCTTCATTATTCTTCCCAAGGTATAATACAAACTATCATTACAATTATCAGAAGGAAATCACCCTGAAATGATGTTTTCTCCTGCATGTAGCTTCACCATCTTTAATCTCTTTTAAAATCATCAAAACGATCTTTTTAGAATGTAGATAAATCTCTTTTTTCAATCTGTACAATCTTCAAGTAACTGCCTCTCTTCCATTGGCATGCACCCAGTGTTTATCTTTATCTTTTACAAACCCTCTCTTCTCCTTTCCTATCTGAAATCCTTTGAATGCACAACTTTTTTTCCTTCACTCTGAACTTTCATCTTTCCTACTCCCTTTTCTGAATACTATTTTCCTCTAACTGGTGAACTTTACCTTTCCTCATTATTCAAGTAAAATTCACTGTTCTTATATTAATAATCATCCTATTGATTAGTATCTCGTATGTATGTAGCACATAATGTTTAATAGATGTTAAAATTTAAACATCATTATTTCTAATAATGTTATTTTATTATTATACTGCTGAAGATAGGATGCATTCTCTGGACAACAGGTTATAACTAAAGGTTTCCTCCAACTCAGAGACTGTGTGTGTCCATTATTTACCCTAAACTACATGTTCAGAAAAATCTAATATTAACACCATTTCTATATTAATATAATACCTTCATATTAGGACCTCCACAATATTTTCAACTGACTAGGCTTGAATTCCTGGAATTAATTAATATTGCCATCCACACTAAGACCACAGTGTCACATTGATATTTCAAAAAATATCTTTTAGCTCACTGGCATTTCAACAGGATGCATTATCTATGAAGGTTCTTCACTTATTTTGTGCCCAGTATAAAGTATATTTTGTAGGCTTTAAGCATGAAATCATAATTTATTACTTGCTTCACCTATTCTGAGGATCTGTTTTAAGTTTAAACAATTCCATGTCACTGAAGTCCCCACCTTGTCTTATGTAGGAAGAAATCTGGAAGAGAAAATCCCTAATTATCTAAGCAAAATTAGACTTTAAATCTCTCCACTCTCTACTCCACTATGGTACTCTGTGTTTTTCCTTTCTTTCCTCTTTCCCTCTCCCTCTCTGCTGACATTAGCATAAAAATGTGCTACCCTAACTAAGCAGTCTGTTAACTGATAAGCTATCAAAAAATCATCTGTTATTTTTATAGCTTAAAGGCAGATGCCATTTCAAGAACTAGACTTGATTGAGTAGGATTTGCTAGTGCTTTTTAGATTTATCATTATAAACTTGAGGTATTTTAAAATGGAATGATTGTAAGCTTGAAGTATTACCCCATGAGCAATCAAGCTTTAGAATTCCACTAGCCTTAAATCTGTGTCTGCATACAATCATTTCATATCATAAGAATTTTAGTTGTTGTCTGATGCTTGCATTGAAAATGTTGTCTACAACATTACAAAGACTAATGTAATTTTCAAAGAAAACTCAGAACATCCACTTTTGTTCCAGCAGGGGCCCCCTTTGCCACAAGATACTTCTCTGAGGGTCCATGAACAGTGGGCATGTGCTTTGTAAGCAACTGTTCTCTCAGGTTGCATTTCTGAATTGGGTACAATAAGGTAGCACTTGGGTTAGAAATGGATCTGTTCCTGATCTCAGCTTGAGATTGCTGGGGCAAGCTTGGGTTAGAAGTCAATTTGAATAAGAGAACTATTAACGAAAAACAAAACAAAACAAAACAGGACTTAGGCTGCCAAGATTTTTCACTGTGATATACTACTCTTGTATTGCAGGATATAGTCACTCATTTAAAGATGATAGAAAAGGAAAAGGAAATACAAATGATAGAAAGAAAGATGAACTATTTAACAACACAGGTATCAAAGCAGTGAATATGACAGAATTAAGATGTATATATTATTTTGTTCCCATATGTTTTATATTGGATAATCACTCAGTGATTATAGTGTCCTGACAGGTTGAAATTTTAACATTGATAATTCATTGATCACTAAATTGCTCAAATTATGTGATTTCACCAATTCTTAAATTCCAGCCATTATTAGAATCAATACATAATTTTCAAAAATAAATACTAACTCCATACAGATTATAAATATATATGGGATATTAGATTATTATTTTTGTTAAGTAATTATGTAAAATCACACAAGTATTGAATGATTCCTGTTGGAAAAACTTCAAATATGGAAAAACACTGAGTAAAAAGACACTCCCTCTACTTATCATAAAGATGACACTATTAATATTTTAATATATATCCTTTGAGGCAGCTTACCATGAATACATTTTGTGTGTACATATGTAAATACATCAGATTTTTAGAAACTTGAAAATATTTATTTACTTTATTTTGTTTTCAAAAGTGCATAATTTCATATGCACAAAAGACCCAGGAGTCAGACTGCCTGGGTTCAAAATCTTCAACATTCCACAAGTCACTGGACTCTTTGTGCCTCAGTTTCCTCCTATGTACAATATAGAAAATAAAAGTACTAACTTCAGAGAATTTTTTGAGGATTCTTGTATTTGTGGATATTTTTCAATTCCTAATATATTAAGTACTGAACTTAGCATTATTCCTAGCACATGGCAAATATTACCTGAGTTATTATTGTTTTGTTATTATTTTGTTTTCCAACATCTACTTTTCACTTAAAAATGTATCTCAGCATATAATATAGATTTCCAGAATTAAATTTTGAATCAAATGATATAAAAATTGTTTAGAACCCCCAAATTTTCCTCCATGATGCTTTAGATTTGCATTTTCACCAACACTGAGCATAGGTGTCTTCAAACCTCCTCTAAATCCTGCACTCCAAAAACTCTATGTAACTGTAGAAGTTGTAATTTACAAGAGAAGTTAAATTCTCAGTAGTTATTATAGAACTTTACCAATCAAACAGAATATTATAATTTATAAAATTCATGTAATATAGTAGACAAAAATAATAAATCTTTATAATTGTTTTGCATTCTCTGATTAGTGGTAAGGTTGAATATCTTCTCACGGATCATGTGCACTACTGAGTCTATGTGTTGGGAATTTTTTTTTCTTTAAACTGATTATGCTCAAGATTTAACATATAAATATCAATCATTTGAACCATTTAAGCATATATTTTCTCATATTCTTTTGCCTGTTTTTTTAATTTGTGTGTAGCAATTTTAATGTAGGAAAAAAGTATTTTTCTAAAGATGTCTGTGTTTTGTGTTTATTTATAAGATGTCTAAGACTTTTCTTCCTTAGTTTTGGGGATAAAACCGAGGGCATCATGTATATTGGACAAGTGGTTTACTACTGAGCTAGTGCCAAAACCACATCTTTGTGGTTTGTAACTTATAATGTATAAATATTGAATCCACCTTAGATTTATGCTGCTCTCCGATGAAGTATGAGGTATTTGATGTGAAAGAAGTATTTGTCTTACCTTCACACTATGAATATTCAAGTCTAGCACCACATGTTAAATAATCTATCTTTCCCTTAATTATCTGAAATGCCACCATATCACATACTAAATTTCTGCATACAATTGATATAATCATTTGTTCTCTAATATATTCCATTAATAAGCTTGTCTATTCATGTACCAATACCATGTAGTTTTAATTTTAACAATTTTATAGTATGTTTTAATATGTTATGCCATTATCATTATTACTATTTTATTGTCTTCCAAATTAATAATCAGTCAGGTTTTATAAACCAAACTAGAATTTTTACCAGAATTTAGTTTTATAGGTAAATTTAGCTTAATTTATTTGATGATTCTAGTTATTTCTACTTCCTACTACATAAAAATTAATTTTTAACTTAGCTAATTTGAGTGTAAATTTAAATTCATCTATTACGGAACATGATATTTATTTCTATTTCCATTTAAAATGTGGTATGACCTTCATTTCTGTTTTTTTTTTAATGTAATGTTAGCAATAGTGATAAACTAACCACACCACAGATTTTACTCTATGCCAGATACTTTTTTAATGACTTCATATATTTTCATTCTTTAATCTGTACAACTATAAAACAGCTATTATTTTTTTTAACACCAGAAAACATTAAACACTAAAACACTAAACAGTTGCCCAGTATCACAAAGCTACAAAGGAGTTGGGATTCATACCCAGGTAATCTGACCCTAGTGACTATATTCCTAAGCACTGCTTATATTATTGTTATTTATGTCTCCTATATTGTATTTTGCAATTTATTGACACTAAGAACTTCTCCTATTACATTTTCTAATTGATTACATATGAAGAAGGTTTGTGTGTTTTTTTTTTCACTAAGGCCTGATATTATAAAATTAACTGTTGGATATAGTTTTGAATGTCAAATATGGTGCTGCTTTAAGTCCAAAAATAGGTAAAGGCTCAATCACTAGAGATTTAATTTTATTTTTGTTTTGCAAATTGAGTGACCATGTTACCTCCAGTAGCTGGTATCTTTTGGACAACTCAGTACAATGAGAAGAGAAAGAAGCTTGTTTCTTAAACTGTTTTTTAAAGGATGATGGGACCCTTCACTCATTTATCAAACATTTATTGAACACAAATGGAAGCTATATTCATTGTAGCATATGGACAACATGAATGTGAAATATGATTGCAAATTGGTAGTTCTGTGACTAATGAGGCTTTAAAAAATTCAGTGTTGAAAATCATTATGGTATTTACATGGGTATTTGTTGATCCTGTATTTTAAAAGCAACACTTTGTTTTTAACATTATAATGAGTAAAATTAGGTAGTTTGAAAACTGTGACCCAGTAGGGAGAAAGAACTATCCATGATTTTTACTTTTCTACTAGTATCTATTATATTCTTTTCTCTTATCCCTCTTTCTATTCCTGTTTCTAAGTTTTTGTTTGCCACACATTTTTCTACCTCAAATAAGCAACACGATTTCCAATAAAGAAGAAAAAAGTCCCCAGGGAGGTGACTATTGTCAGGAAGATGGTAGAATAGCAAATTCCAGATTCTTCTTCACCCAGTGGAGATATCAATTCAACCATGGCCTAATTTCTTTTTTGAGAAACTCAAAGAACAGTTAGATGTTACATTCTTAGTGGAACAGTTGATAAGTTATACTCTGGGTAAATGTGAATTCAGACACATTGAATTTGGCAGGAAAATCCATTGCATCCACTCATCATAGTCCTTCCTGCTGGATCATAGTGGTGTGTTCAGTATAAGACTCTCAGCTCCTGTTTTTCCCTAAGTATGGAAAGGGAAGACTGAAACATACATCCAGTGCGTAAGGTTTTCTGTGGACTTCCCAAAGGACTAGTTTCTGTCTTGTCTGAATCTAAGTGCTGATAGGAAATAGCACAGGTTGGGGGTTGTTGACAATGAGAAGGAAGGTTTGAACTAGCACACACACACACTTGGCAAGTCACTTCCCCAGCTTATTATGGAAGAAGTAAGAGAAAATCTCCAACACCCACCTTCTCAATAAAAGTGAATTGGAGCATATGTCTATCATTCTGGATTTTCAGGGAGCTACCTCAAGAACAGGTTTCTGTCTTGCCTATCTTGCAGAACTGAAGGAATCAGACATACTCTAGATCCTTGAGGTCTGCTGCTCTAGAGGACCTGTTAGTACATCAGACAGAGGCCAATATAGCTTGACAGAAGAGATGAATGCAGCATGCATCTAAAGTTCTTGCTTTTCAGGGGACTGCCCAAAGAACTGCTTCATGTCATGCCCAATTCAGAGCACTGACAGGAGCAGCAAAATCTAGAAGCCTAGGTGTAAACAAGAACAAAAGAGCCGGGCTGGTGGCTTCTGGAAGCTCTAGTCAACTTGCAGTGCTGCGGGCAGACACTGGAGGGAGCAAGAGATTACAAGCTCCTAAAAAAAGAAACACAAATCCCTCTAATGGTGAATTTGCATGCATAAATCCAGAGAAGATACATATACAGAAAAGATTTCAGAAACCCTAAAAATCTCTAGTTGGGCTGACTGGTGAAGGTCTTTCCCTGTGCAACACACACTAAAAACTGAAGAGGTGGCTCTTTTTCAAAAGTGCAAACTACAACACGAAGTTACAAGGCACATGAAGAAACAAGAAAAATGATCCAACCAAAGGAACAAAATAAAAAGGATCAGAACCTGATCCTACAAAGATGGAGGCAGAAGAAGTACCTGAAAAAGAATTCAAAGTAACCATCATAATGATGCATTCTCAGGGAACTGATGCATGAACAAAATGGCAAGGTCAACAAAAATAAAATATAAAAAAGAACTAAAAGGAAATTCAGAAGCTAAAATATAGAATAATCCATTGAAAAATTCACTACAGGAGTTCAATACCAGACTTGATCATGAGAAAAAATAATTTGAAATAGACTTTTTGAAATTTTCCATTCATAGGAGGGAAAATAAAAGAATAAACAAGAATGAAGGAAGCTTAATGGACTGATGAAACACCATTAAGCAGACTGACATACTTGTCATGGGAATACTGAAAGATGAAGAGCAAGAGGAATAGACAGAAAACTTATTTGAAGAAGTAATGGTAGAAATTTTTCAACTCAGGGAAAGGAAATAGATATTTAAACTCAAGAAGCCCAAAGAACTATAAATAAAATTAATTCAAAAAAGTCCACACTAGACATATTATAATAAAATTGTCAAAAGTTGAAAGGTTATTAGCAGGTTCTAGAAGAAATATTACATCAAGAAGAGAATGAAAGGGTATATTCAAAGTGCCGAAAGAAAGAAAATAAACAAACACAAATCCTTCAAACCAAGGATGCTTTATTTTATACCCTTCAAAAAATGAAGACTTTCTCAGATAAAATTTGAGGGAGTTTGTCACCACTATACCTGTGGTGGAGTAATGCTCACAGGAGCTCACAGGAGCTCTTCAAGTTGAAACAAAAAGATTATAGAGAAATATGTAACAATATTCCACCATTATGTACAACTATAGTGCACCAATAAAAATATGAGGTAAAAAGAGCTATACAGCAATAGAAAAGCATATGAAAGCGTAAAGATGAAAATATAAAGACAAATATAGAATACTATGCCAGTGTACTCAAGGGTCATACATTTAGTTCTGGCATGGATGTTGAAAGATAAAAGAATAAAAATATAGTTACAAAATGTTATTGGATATACAGCATAAAAAGTCATAATTTATGATATCAAAACATGAAGTGAGGAGACCAATCTAAAGAAGATCACAAGAAACAAAAAAAGACCATCTGATGATAACGGAGTCAATTTACCAGTAAGATTGTGAATCAATTGTGAATATTGATACAACCAACATGAAAGCACTCAAATATTTTAAACAAACACTGACAGAATTGAAGGGAGAAAGAGACAAACACAGTAATAACAGGATATTTCAATATCCCACTTTCAATAATGGAAAGAAAATCAAGCTATAAGATCAATAGGAAACAGAAAATTTGAAACTAGAGACCAAATGGGCCTAAAATACATATTCAGAATATCTCATCCAAGAGCAGCAAAATATGCCTTTTTTTCAAATGTACATGAAATAGTCTACAGTATGACTCTCATGTTATATCACAAAAACAAGTCTTAAGAAATTTAAGAAGACTGAAACCATACTAAGTATCTTTGTGATCAAAATGGAATAAAACTAGAAACCAACAGTGGAAGAGAAACTGGAAATTGACAAATGTGTGGATATTAAATAATACACTTTTAAACAACCAATGAGTCAATGAAAAACATAAAAGGAAAATTAGAAAAATCTCTCAAGACAAAGAAAAACAAAAACACATCATATTAAAACACAGAATGCAAAGTAGTATTAAGAAAGAAGTTTATAATGGTAAATGTCAACATTAAAAACACAACAAAGATCTCTTCAAAGCCAGCCTCAGCAATGTAGGAAGCCCTAAGCAACTTAGTGAGACTTCATCCCAAAATAAAAAATTAAAAGAGTTGGGATGTGGCTCAGTGGATAAGCACCCCTGGATTCAATTCCCAGTACCCAAACAAAACAACACAAATTCACAACAAAGATCTCCAATAAACAATCAAACTTTTACCTCAAAAAATGAATAAAAGGAGAGCAAACTAATCCCAAAATTAACAACAGAAATGAAACAAATAAAAGACCATAAATAAAATAAATAGTAGAAAAGATAGGGGAAAAATATCAACAAAACTAAGAGTTTGTTTTTTTCTCTTAAAGAACAATAAAACTGAGTAGCCTGTGTGAGATCCTATGTTTTATACCCAGCACCCCCCAAAAGGAGGGGGAGAATAAAAAAGTATATCAGATGTCATAGAAATAAAAAAAAGATTGTAAGAGACTACTATTAACAATTATATGCCAACAAAATTAAAAAATGAATAAATAGTTAGGAACATATAACCTACCAAGACTGAACCATGAAGATAAAGAAAATCTGAACAGACCTATAATTAGTAAGGAGACTGACTCAGTAATCAAAACTCACAACAAAGAAAATCCTTAAACCAGATGGCTTCATTAGAGAACTCTACCCAACTTTTAAAGAAGAAATATTCCAAAATACTGACTTGGAGGAAACAGTTCCAAATTTATTTTATGAGGCCAGCATTAAACTGATGCCAAATCCAGACAAAGATATTATAAGAATAAGATTAAATGACTTAATATCACTGGTAACTATAGTGAAAAATCCTCAACAAAATATAAGCAAACCAAATTTATTAATATAATGAAAAGGATCATAAACCATGACCTAGAGGGATTTGTCCCTGGGATGCAAGGATGGTTCAATATACAATAATCAATTGATGTGTTATAGCACATTAACAGAATTAGAGATAAAAATCCTAAGATCATCTCAGTAGATGTATGGAAAACATTTGACATAATTCAATGACATTTCATATTAAGAGCATTCAGTAAATTGGGAGTAGAATAAAATTATCTCAACATATAAAGAACATGCTTGAAAAGCTCTCAGATAATATCAATAATGAAAATAATGAAAGACAAAGCAGGAACAAAGGATGATCACTATCACCACTTATATTCAACATTATACAGGAAGTCCTAACTGAAGAAAAATAGTCAAGTAAAAGAAATAAAAGATATCCAAATCAGAAGGAGTAAAAATATCTCTGTTATAGGTGAAAAGCTCTTACACATGGAAAACACTAAAGATCACACGGGGGGCGGGCAGGGGGAGAACGAGCTGTTAGAACTAATAAATTCACCAAAGTGGCAGGACAAAGGAATTAACGTAAAAATCAGTTGTGTGTATCTATACACTAAAAATGAACAACCTGAAAAGGAAATTAAGAAAACAACCCCATTTATTCTTTTTTTTTTTTTTTTTTTTTTTTTTTTTTGGTGGTGGTGCTGGGGATTGAACTCAGGGCCTTGTGCTTGCAAGGCAAGCACTCTACCAACTGAGCTATGTCCCCAGCCAACCCCATTTATAATAGCATTAAAAAGAATAAAAATACCGTGAGATAAACTTAACCATGCAGGTGAAAGGCTACAGAATACTGCTGGAGAAGTTAAAGAACACACAAATATGTGGAAAGACATCCCATGATCACTGAGTGTAATACTTCACATCATTAAAATGTCCAGTCTACCTAAAGTAATCTACAGATTCAGCACAACTCTTACTAAAATCCCAATGATGATTTTGGAGAAAAAAGAAAAAAAAATCAATTCTAAAGTCCATAGCACAAAGGACCCCAAGTGGTCAAGATAATTTTGACAAAGAAGAACAAGGCTGAAGACCTCACATGTCCTAACTTCAAACATATTACAAAGTAACTGTAATCCTAACAGTGTGGTACTGGCATAAATACAAGACAGATAGACAAACTGGACAGAAAAGAAAGCCCAGAAATAAACCCTTCCATATATGATCAAACAATCTTTGATAAAGGCACCAAGACTATACAAGGGGAAATGATACTATCTTCAACAAATGGTATTTGTGGAAACTGGATATCCACAAGCAAAGAATAAAATCAGACCCTTATGAGATCCCATACACAAAAATCTACTTAAAGTGGTTTAAAAACTTAAATGTAAGCTCTAAGATGATAAAACTTCTAGAAAAAAATAGACAGTAGCTTGATAAAATTGATTTTAGTAATAATTTCTTGGAAATGTCACCAAAAGCATAGGCAATAAAAGAAAAAGACAAATGGAAGTATGTCAAACTAAAAAGCTCCTGCTCTATAAAGGAAACAACAGAGTGAAAAGGTAGCCTAGAGAATGGGAGAAAACATTTGCAAACTATATATCAGAAAAGGGGTTAATATCTAATTTGTAACAATTCCTATAGCTCAATGGCAAAAGTGTCCCACATAACTTGATTTTGAAATGAACAAAGGACTTGAATTGACTTTTCTTCAAAGAAGACAAACAAATGGAAATGGTATATGAAAAGATGATCAGCATCACTAGTCATCAGGAAAATGCAAATCAAAGCACAATGAGATATCACCAAAGTACAGCAATTATTTTAAAAAGGAAAAGGAAACAATAAATATTAGTGATGATATAGAGAAAACCTTAAAAACTGTTGGTAGGAATGGAAAATGATATAACTGCAACTGAAAGCAGTATGGATGTTCCTCAAAAAACTAAAAATAGAACTATTATATGGTCCAATATTATATGGTCCACTTCTGGGTATTTATCCAAAAGAAATAAAACCAGAATCTCAAACGGATATTTCCATGCCCATGTTCCTTGCAACAGCACTATTTACAATAGTTAAGATATGGAACCAACATAAATATCCATTAATTGGTAAAAGGATAGATAAATTGTAGTATATACATACAATGGTATATTATTCAACCTTAAAAAAGAAGGAAATTCTATCATACTACAATGTGGGTAGTACTAACCCAATGTGGGTGGGTTAGCATAGTGACCTGAAGGACACTATGCTAACCAAGGCAAGCCTGTCACAGAAGAAAAATATTGCATGATTCCACTTACATGAGGTATATAAAGCGGTCAAAATCAAAGATGCAAGAAGTTAAATGGTGGTTCCCAGAGAAAGGGAAAGGAGAGAGTGAGGAGGTAATTAATGCGTAAAAAGGTTTAATCATGAAAGAGTAAAAAGTTCAAGAGATACATTATTAAAACTATGCATAGTTAAATATACTGAACTGTACACTTAAAACTTTGTTAAGAGAGAAGATCTTATTGTGTGTTTTGTCATAATAACAAAAAGAAGAAAACTTAAATGCTTAGCTGATTTGCTTGTATGTATTCTTTCTTGTGTACATTAGCAGAGTTGTCTGGTTTCAGTAGGTTTTTGATCACTGATTGGCAAACCTATTGCCCATGGAACAAAGCCAGTCTGTCATCTCTTTTTGTAAATAATTTTATATTGGGACATGGGCATGCCCATTTGTTGGGCAGAATTGTGTAGGTGTGACAGAGACCACATGGCCCACAAAACCTAAACTATTTACTATCTGGCCCTTTACAGAAAAAGTTAACCCTGTTCTTCTAGGTGGGAATTTCTTTAATCTTGAATTCTAATTCTTAAATCTTGCTTAGATCTTTTTAAAGTCAAACGTGTGTTCAATAAGTATCTGCGGATTTTGATAACTACTGCTGCTGTTAATACTGAAATGTGAACTCAGTAATACTTTAAACACATAAATTAATGTAAAGAATGAACACAGAATTTAAAAACTGGACAGAAATTCAATTTCATCTGCTCCAGTAGGAAGGGGAAATGAGACACAGAGGAGCAAATTCTAATAATCACTTTTGCAATACATCTCTCTCCAAAACAGCAACCACTTATTATTTCTTAAAGGTCTATGTGTTTACTCAGCAGATCTACTGTCTAGCTAGGGTCTGTTACTATCAACTGGGCTTGCTGAAAGCATTTGTGGTGATCTTATGAGTTAGTTATGAGCTGGCTGGTCTAGGATGGCATCATCATGGATGAATTAGATCTATTCCAAATATTCTCCCATCCGCTCAGAGGGATGGCCTGGATATATTCTCATGGTTGTACTGGGATGGGGTGGTTCTAGACACATAATGTAAATGTGCTTTTTTTCAGGTCTATGTTTTCATCAGCTTTGTTAAAGTCTACTGACCAAAACAAGTCATAAGACTAAACCTAGAATCTCTGAATGAAAAAGTCATGGACACTAGGAAGTATGAAAGTATGGGGCCATGAGGAGAATCAGTCCATTTGAGATACTAAGTAACTATTGCAAAACCAGAGTACTTTGGCACCTGGTTTTCCTCTCCTAAGCTCTTTCTTTTTTTAAAATTTTTAAATTTTTTATTTTGGTTCATTGTACACAAATGGAGTACAACTATCATTTTTCTCATTGTACACAAAGTAGAATCATACCATTTGCGTATTCATACATACACATAGGGTAATGATGTTTGTCTCATCCTAAGCTCTTTCTAACACACCAGATGATTACTATTAATGTTCTTCACAAATTAAGTAATGAGTATTCATTTTAGGTAAATAAAATAAAAGTTTGGGTGATCATAATCACACACACACCCAGCTTCTAATAGATAAATAAGATAATGTAGTTTAAAGGGAACTTATAAGCTTCAAGGAAGCTATTTTCAATTGGTACAAAAAGAAGACATAATTTTTTATTCCTGTACATACTAGCATTTTCCATACAGAACTGATGTGATACTTACATAATAAAGAACACCCTTACTTTGTGTACAACCAGAGAAACAATAGCTGTACTCCATTTGTGTTCAATGAATCAATAAGTAAATAAAAAAAAGAAGAATGCCATTAATCAATGAATGACCCCATCTTTTCCAATGGATATGAAAGAAATGAATAATGTTGGGACTATTTTTGTGTTACATGTATCTGAGATTTTATAATAAAATAACAGGACAAGTACTAAATAACTATAGTAGTCAAATATTTGCTGAACTAGAGTATAGAAGGGATTTGCTGAGAAAAACAGAACCTGTGAGTGAATTATTTTATTGGTTCACTTCAATTCTTATTAATTGAGCAGTTGTAAAGTACAATTTAGTGCTAGGAGCAGATTAAAGCACAAAACCGCACACACACATGTAAGTCACCAATTTTTCTTCTGAGGTGCTCACTATTTTGTCCTGCTCCTGATTTCACTTGTGCCAACACAAAATTCAACAGGAAGTTCAGAACTTAAAAATGCCATTGGATACACTACATTCAGATTCTATCCAATCAGCACCATAATTTTGTATAGGAGACATGGATGATCAGGGTGGGTTTCAGTATTAGCAACATATAAATTTGTTCTGTGCATATACTTTGGAGTTAACCTACCTAATTTGGAATCTTACTCTATCATCTACTAACTATATGACCTTGGATGAGCACCTTGGCTTTGCCAAGCTTTGGTGTAAAGAGGCCAACATGCTCTGCAAGTGAGCAATGAGTTAAAGGAACAACACTAGGATTTACTGACCATCTACAGTGTGCCAAATATTTTTCTAGTTGTAGGATGCAAATAATAACAATTATAACTAACAATTTTTCAATTGCTTTCTGTGTGCTGCTAAGCAAAAGTTCTTACCTGAAACTTTTGGAGTAAGATATAATTTATAATTCACTTTTTCAAGATTCTAAATGGTAATGCAAGGCTTGTAGAGGGTATACATTCCAAAGGTGTTGAGGCAATGCCCTTGAATCAAACATTAAATAAATTTTCTATGCTAAAACCTATGAATACTCACACTATGATAGACTATAAATAGCTAGCATTAGTTCAAGCCAGGTTTTGCCAAATGGATTTGTTATAATTTTATTAATCAATTTTCAGTCACCAGAACACTTGGATTTGAGAATTGTGAATAAGAGTTTGTGTCCCAAATTAACTCATTGAGTCATCATATCTAATTTGAGGTTGGTATTATTATTATTGCCACTTCCTATTCAAGGAAACTCAATGTGTTTGAATAACTTGTCCAATTTTACCCATTGAGAAAAAAGCAAACCAAGGCAATCTAGCTCCAGAATAACTGTGAAATAAATGATGTCAATGACAAGGTAGACTAAGAAGCACAGGAAGTTGCGTGTGCATTTGGATAAGGAAGATGAGCAGCTTTCAGGTAGTCCAGAGTGGCAGTGGGAAAAGCAGGTGTCCAGGTGCCCAGGTGCCCGGGCTGTTATGGGGAGGTGCAGAGGATTGATGGGGGGCGGCGGGTAGCCCACAATCACAGAACAAACTAGACCACCTCGCCAGGTCTCTCAAATACATAGGAGTCTAAAATTGAACTGAAAATCTGCCATTTCTTATGGTATTAGGTTTGCAACACTCCCATCTTGACTTCTAAAAGATACTGTATTTGTTTAAAACAAAACCTGGAATTCCATTGCCAAGGAAAGCAAACCAGAAATGGGGAGGCTTTTGAGGGCAGCAAGTTAAATATTGTATCTCTTTTTAAGAAGTTAATCCCCTTGGGTCTTTGACCTTTGTTCTTTGCTCCCAAAGGCAGCCACATATGATGTTTATCTTGCCAAAAATAGTTAAAAGTCATTTAGGAGTGCTCCGCTGAGTGGGCCAACCGGCTATGACCTTTTTGACTAGACCAACTCCTGTTACGTTAACCTCTGACTTCAGTCCCCTTAATGGCAATATTCCCCAGCACTGTAATTTCCCTCCCACTGTGTTCTCTCAGGCAAATATTTACTACTGAGGTTTCACAATTTATTTTTCAAACAAAGTGGCAGGGACCACCCCATGCCACCACATCCTCATTTCACATTAGAACCCATCATTCCCGAGATATAATTTTACCAGAACAAATGTGCTTTAGGGACTCTTGACATGAGATGAAGGCTTGACTTCCTATCAAAACCAAACCCGGCCCTTGTCAGCTTCGAGATGGATATAAACAAGAAATGCAAGCCTGTAATTGGTGATGGAAATCAGATAAGACCTCTTTAAATACAACCATTGATACAAAAATGTGAACTCGAATTACCTTTGATTAAGTCACTTAAGAAAATAAAGCTGGGGTGGCTTTAAAAGAAAGATTCTGAACACGCTTGTGAACCAGATCTTGTAGTTTTTCAGCCTCTCAAAGGCAAGTTGAAGAAAATTAAAGTCAGAACCAAAAGCTTATGAAATGAAACAGAACTCAGAACAGTTTCCCTCAATTCTTAGCATTTCTGAACTCCCAACAACAGAAGTCCAGTAATTACTCCTTCTCAAGCTGCAGTGTAGCTTTCTATGCAACAGAAATCTAATATCTATGCAGTCAAGGTTTGTTATTTAACATCTTTGGAAGCTGTGAGAATTCAGCCCAGCTCGTGACAACAGGCTGATCCTCTGCTTAACTGCTTGACATAAATGCAACGGCCCTGTATCCCTGAAACACTATTGTACAGGAATAGCCTTTTCTAACCCTGGGATTCATTATTATTGGGCATTTTATACTCTTCTCTAGAAGAAATAAAATGCAAAAGTGTGAAGCTACTCCTGCCCCATTTTGTATTGTTTTAAGCTTCACAACAATGCACTATTTATAAGTTCTTCAAAATAAATTTTCCATTCATTGGTATAGAAGAAATAATAACTAAATATTATACATTTTATTTAGTTTAGTGATGATCTAAGTTAGTTTTAGATGCCAAATAGAATTTTGTAGCAGTCTTTTAATAATTGTCTAAAATGCTTTTGGAAGGCAGCAGATAAAAATGGAAATAAAATCTTTCAAATCATTAGAGTTTATCGGTAAACAGATATGTAAGCATATATGAGAAGAAAACAAACATATCATATGAAAACATGCTTTAAGTTCTTTGTATTTTTTTTTTAGCTCTTGAGTATTGCTTTCCTATCATTATATTATAAAAGCCAAATCCTATTATCACATTTGGGTTCTCTCTTAGAAAAAACTGGGAACATTCTACAATACATATGTAACTTTTCAAAGTTTGCTTCAAGCATCATAGACAATACCAAATAGAAATATTACATATTTTAAAAGAAAAAAAATAAAGTGACAGTTTAACAGATGGCAATCTGTTAAATTGAAATTTTGATACTATATGTTATATTTAATTCTTTATTTTATTTTTGACAAATGGTAATTGTGTATATTTATGGGGTACAATGTGATGTTTTGATAAATGTTTATAATGTGAAATGATTAAATCCAGCTAATAAACCCATCACCTAAATTTTAAAATGTTCTTCTGAAAATAGTAAATATTCCCTCTACCTACCAATACTGTCATTCTGACAGTTATTATATACTTAAAAATTAGTATTAGAAAACAATGATAATGGCATGCTTCAAAACACACATCATATTCACAGAGCAACTTTCTAAGTGAATAAAATTACATTTCCACAAAACAGTAATATAAGGAGAAATTTTGTGGGGTAGTAGTCACTATATACCACATCAGAATTCCTCCACATTATATATAAAAGGATTACTCACATTTTTACACACTTGTGAGCAATGGTGTAAGGATTGAATGTGTACATAAATAAAATTAGACTCTAATTTAAAACAAAGTATGTTTAGATATATTTCAATATTTACCATGAAGAAATTCTCCCTCCCCTTTTGCTGGAGGAGATTGAATCTTGGGGCACTTTACCACTGAGCTAAGTTCCCAGTCCTTTTTATCTTGAGACAGGGTGTTGCCAAGTTGCTGAAGGTGGATTCCTACTTGCGATCCTCCTGCCTCAACCTCACAAGTCAGTGGAATTACAGGCGTGCACCACCACATCTGCCCACCCCCGTTAGTTATTTAAATCAGAAATATTATTGAGCCATCTCGGCCTTCCACTTTTCTTGGGGCTGCTACTGACATCTCTGAGAAAGTACCAGGAGAAGGATGAGAAAGAGAAAGCACCTAATGAGCATTTATTTCTTCAAGATTTAGTGGACCTAAACAGTAATTTTCCTGGACTGTTTGTTACCTATACTCTGGCAGCTTCATACCTTATTACTGATGGCACAGTTTGCAAAGGAAATGTGAAAGTTTTGTTAGACTATCTTTGTGCCACTTTTCCCGTAAAAAATAAGATGTTTTTAACATGAGAAGGGCATCCTCACCCTAGGAAAAATCTCAGTAGAGGGTATAGCTCAGGATAGAGTATATGTGCTTAGCTTGCACAAGACCCAGGGATCAATCCTCAGCACCAAATAATAACAGCATTTTAAAAGCTTATTCAGTTCTCACTGAAATATATAAGGATCTAATTGTTCAAATGGTAAATAACTAAATTCAAAAAATTAAACCTCTAAATTTTTTGAGAACTCTTTTAAATAAAAATGAGTTTTGTTTTTTGTTTGGTTTGGTTTTAAATAAGAGATCCCTGATTGTGCTCCTCATGGTCACAGTAATGATTCTTAGCTAGCATATAGTTACTGCCATGTGCTACTTTATCACTTACATCTCTACCAATCTAATCTGCATAAGCAAATATAAAATCTCCAGGAATTGTAATATTTCCAAACCATACAGTCAAGAAAAACAAGTTTCCTCTTGAACACTTTTTTTTAACAGAGCCAATTACAATAAGAAGATATCTTTAGAATACTCTACTGAAATACAACTATATGCACAGCTGAACTCCAATTGGTCCCTTTATGCAGATAAAACTAAAATTCCTTTTTTGCTCTCTCTCCCCAAATTGTTATTGTATTTGTGCTCAAGGACTAATTGTGGGAAAAACTGCATTCTCTACCATAAAAAAATAAAAAGAAAATATAATAAAACAGTAATTGGTCAATGATAATTGAAGCAACCACTTTACAATCCCAGTCAGACATGCATCATGACTGATCTTTGTACTCTGTTTAGGGTATAGTGCTTTTCATAAAACAGATCCTAAACTATAAAATTCTTATTTTATACCAGGTCTTTTTATCCTCAAGTATGCAATACTGTAAGTTATGTGGCTATTAAAGTTACTCTTGTTCTATCACACTGCCATCAATAAAAGGTCACTGATAGTAAAGGTGAAAGTAGATTATTTTAGAAACAGAAAAGTAGTTGCTTGTCCCATGGTTTTCAACATAGAAAACTTTAAAGGCATGGATGTGGTTCATAATTAGAACTGGATCCCAAAAGACAAAAGGCAGGACTGACTTGCTGGTAAATACATAATTAAACTTTGCCAACTCAAGGCTAACTAATTTGAGGCAGCATCCATAGATTTTGCCACTGAGCTCAGCTTTCTAGTTACTCTTTGTACAATCTTTTAAACATTAATTAGGAATTATTAGATATCTCATAATACCAAGTTCCTAAGGAAAGAGAGGTTAAGTCACCACCACTGCAACTACTGGCTTATTTTACTGACAAGGCATCTCTAAAGTGTTTAAATATTCCTCTGGTGATTTCTTTATTGCCTTTTCAGCTTGAAAAAGAAAAGTATACACTTCTGTTAAAAATTGAATGAATACAAATATTTGCTAACAGGTTTTGAGGAGCTACTAGTCTCAAAAACTTCTCTTTTGGGTTCCACCAATGACACTAAAATGACATTATGAGTACTGAGAAAACATATAACTAGTTTTACCAGTTTATCTGTGGGAAGTAACTACAGAAGGAATATATATTATGGTCAAATTTTCATTTTTTTTATGAATGACAAATTTTGAAAATATGTTCATTCAGGAAGAAAAGCACTGTAAACTCACTGATACACGTGATAAATACATACTAAATTCTGCTTTAATAAATATTGCTAACAAGAAGCACTGTAATTGTCACCTATTTTGTTTTATGTTCATTCTTAGAAATCCATTTGTTTTTATTTTGGTCCTTCACACATTTATTCAGCAAACATGTATGTGCTGACAAGCATTAAACTACAAATGCGGTGTTGAAAGGGGTAAATTCTGTAGTTGGACACCTGGGTTCAAATTCTAAATCTTCTGCTTACTAGTTGCAAGTTTTTAGGCAATTTATTTAGCATCTCTGTACTTCATTTTGGTAATATCAGTACTTACTCCACAGCACTGCCATAAGGAGTTAAATGAGATAATATGAAAGCATGTAGCTTTCATAAGCAAAGTTCCCAGCAATAGTTAGCCTCAATTACAGTAGCATTTACCATCAAGATTCAGGCTGATAACAACTTTGGTGAGGGTGATTATCTGTTAGGCAATGTACCTGATTCATTTAGAATCATAATGAAGAAATTATAGCCTTTAATTTCAAATACCTCAGAGATATGTAGTTCTGTTGCAGTCATGAATCAACTGATAAAACAGTTGACCAATGCAGAGTACTTAAGGGAGGTATGTTGTTCAGGGCTTTGTGGGCATGATGTAGTCTAAGCAAAGGTGAACCGAAGGGAGTTTAAGGCATACCTCCCACTTCTACTCTAGAATTACAATGTAGGCAGTAGTGTAGAGAATGTATTGAAAGAGAAAGAGGAAGTTAGTAGAATATTGGAAACCTATCAAAGTCACGTTAAGACAGAGTGGGAATCTAGTACACACAGAAGACATGAAGGAAAAGGACAGAAAGCATGCCAACTGAGTTTGAGGAATAATGTAAGATGATCCTTTGATTCCCAACTGGTTATAAGATAATGTTCCTCACTAAAATAGAAGCACAGGTCTGACACAAAATGTGATTTTATTTTGTACATAGGTTAGATGTCCAATGGGCAGTGAAAGGTACAGAAAGAACATAGAGATAGAGATGGACAGGAAGGAGAGTGAGAGACTCTCATTCAGAGACAATAAGTCCTTTCTACATATTATCTCACTTAACCTCACCCAAATAATGTAAGGTTAGCATTAATATCCTCATCCTTAGATGATAGCATCCAAGGTATCTATGACACCAAGCTGTGGTTTTCATTGTGATGCTATTACTTTATTCTGCAATCAACTTTCGAGGGTTGGAAAAATGAGTCTGGAGCTGAGGAAAAATGTTAGATCTAGTAATTCCTAAGTAAATGTGTATTATTACATAAGGAGCATGGGTAAAAAGAGAAAAAGGAATAAAAATGGTCAGAGGGGTAGGAGAAAAGCCAGGGAATAGTGCGTGGGAACATAAAGGGAAAGAGTAAGGACAGACATTACCAATGGGGGCAAATCAGATGAGGCAAGGCAAACAGGAAAGTTAGGAAACAGCTCAACTGTACAGGAAATGAAATTGGATTGAAGACTAGAAGAGTTTAAGGAAATGAGATCTACAAATGTAGAATACTTTTGGTGACCTTTGGCAAGAGGGAAATGTGACAGTGGTTTGAGGGGGTCACTGAGTATAGCACAGCAAAACAAAAACACCACCAACAACAATGGAAACAGTTGGCCTTCTCTGTGCCGGGAGCTCTCCTATTGACTTAAGACTTTCTATCACTCGACTCCCCACAGCAACTTAGAAAGTGAGCAGAGGCTCCTTGACTTGCAACAGGGTTAGACCATACTAAATCCAGTACAAGCTGAAAATATCTTAAGTAAAAAATGCACTTAATACACCCACCAAATATCCTGGCTTACAGCACACTGCAGAGAATTAGCTGCTTCCCCTCCTGACTGCATCGGTGACTGGGAGCTGCAGACTGCTGCCGCTGTCCAGCATTATGAAGGAATATCATACGGAATACCCCTAGCCTGGGAAAGATCAAAATTCAAAGTATATACAATTTCTACTGAACATATATTGTTTTTGTACTATCTTAAAATTGAAAAACTATACATCAAAAAATTTGTCAGGGACCATCTGTATTATAGCTCCATTTCACAAGTAAGTAAACTGAGATTCAGTGATAAAAATCAAGTAATTTAGTGAAGAATAGCTACAAAAATTTAGAACTGAGGGAATGAGAGCAGCCTTTCTGAAGGTGGTGACTGCTGTGTTTCTCATAGCAGAAAAGATTTTCAGCAAGTGAAGCTGAGGAGAAGGAAGGGTGTTAGCAAAGACAGAGGCCAGCAAAATGGTGCTGCCCACTCAGAGAATAGGAAAGAAAAGCACAGGATACAGAACCTGAAATGGCAGGGGTCTGGAGGAGCAAAAATTTGTGTTTAGATATGTGTTCAGTGCCTTCATAGGGGGCTGGATGAATAGAAGGATGAACTTTACTTCTTCCAGGTCTTGAACACCAACTCTATTGCAGAGTTCTGAGGAGCAAATTCACATAACGTTATTTTACTCATAAAAGAGAGACTTTTGATCATGCTTAAATAGGAATTTTATTCTAGTGCAAAGCTAAAATGAACCAGAAATTTTATTCTAGTCCAGAGCTAAAATGTCATGGAACAAATAAATTCTTTTAGTCAGACAATTTAACCTTTAAACAATTTTAAATGCTTTTACCATTTTATTTCTTAAATATTTTACTTTAAAAAAAGCAAATCAAGTTCTTAGGAGAAGGAATATTTACTTTCCAGAAATGAATTAATAATGAGTGGAGTTCTATCACTTCTATTTAGTGTTTGCTTGAAAAAAATGTTAACATTCATCATATAATTTTTGTATTCTTACATGTCACAATTTCCAGTGGAATGCTTAGGACCTCAAACTAGCCACCCTACTCTTGAGGTACCTATCTTTTGAGATCAAACAATGAACTAGAAAAGATTTCCATTGGTAAATACATTATTTTGAGGAGTTCCTTGACAGTGTGTCCTTTGTGTTAGTTGGTATTCCCCACCGTGCCCTGCACATGCCCTGGCACACAGTAAGTGCCTGGTAATGTGCAATGAGTTGAAGCACAGTAATTCAATGCATGAATCTTCAGAAGAAGCTGCCTTCCTGTTACCACTGCCTCTGCTTTCAGCCTTTAAACTCAAAACTTAAAGGGCAAAACATATAAATATATGCAAAGCTACTTGTGTTTTCATTTTACTAAAGGTATTTATATCATGAGGCATTTAGAGTCATCTGTAATGCTTTGTGAGACATTTAACTAGTACTGCCTTGATTTCTCACTAATTAAAAATCAAGTTATTAGAATATAAATCTACTGGCAGCATATTTTGGCAAGTACAACACAGATATGGTATAAAATACAGGGAGGGGTCAGTGTTAAGTTTTATGACTTTGACACACTGAAAATGACTTCCTCATTAAGAAAACATCTTGCCTTAAAATGCAATGGCTAGACTAAGGGTTTGAGGATTCACAAAGTAATTATTCCCATGGCCATTTTTTTCTGTATAAAAATATCTCCCTGTTTCTGAACATCCATGAAGCTAAGCTAGGGGCAACAAACAAACAAATACAAAAGGGTTACTAACATAATAAACTATATGTTGTCATGGGTTGTATTTAAGAAACAGATGAATAATTAACAGAGATTCCCTGCCTCCTACATCTCCAACCCATTAGAAGTAGGAAAGGTATCATGGTCACTAGCTGAGGTGTAGGTTATCTTGGCCCACTCAGCAATCTGTAATGTACTTTATCAGGTAGTATTACTTCATGACAACTCCTAAAGTCCATTCTGCCCAGTCATGATGCTATACTAGATACTAACATGGATTCAGCTAAAATCCAGGTATATATGTAGATTGAGATTTTCTTTTCAATCTGAGTCCATGCCACTGAGCTAAAAATAAATCAAACAAAAAAAATAGCTAGAGAACAATTACCAAAGGGTTTATATCTCCCAAGGTGACTTTGTAATGAGGTTTATCTCATTCTACTTCCTGGGAGTACTGAAGTAGGTACAAACTGGGGACTTCTACATGCCCTCTGTTCACCTATAGCTCTATTTATATAGGTAGAATAATTACATACATTTAAAGTTTTCTTTTACAAGATAAGGTGCTAAATGTGCATATCAACAATTCATTTCCTTAAAAAACAAGTTACTCAGCAACATCCATGTGACTCCTGGACCCTGGCGGGACGAAGTTAGGTGAGACTCCACTTGATGACAAATCTCATAGCCAAGACATATATAACTGCAGCAATATGATTAGTCCATTCTCCAAGGTTAGCTAAGGAAGACCTTGAGACCACAGAGGAGCACCTAACTCACCTGGACTTGGTAGATAGGACACACAGAGATCTACCCAGAAATATTAAAAGATGGGTAGGGCACTGCAACACAAAGGACAAGTGTCAACAACATTTTAGGCAGAAGAAATAGTGAGTGCTGAGGCATGAAGACATGAGAAAGTACAGCATGCAGAGGAAACTGAATAGCTCATTACAGCTGCAGTTCCTGGTGCCTTGAGCATGTGTGAAGTGGATAAGTGATAGGAAAGGAGACTGAATAGGAAGAATGAGTTCAGGCAATTCCATGCATAAAAATAAAACTTGGATCTTACACTGGATAGGAAACAGCTGAAATATATGACGTACCAAATTTTAGAAACATCACTCTATTTGTGGAGATTGAAAAAAAGGTATATTTCTTTTCTATTTTTGTCCATCTCAATAAATAGTAAAATAGCCAAATAGATGATCAGGTACCTAACCTAGGTGTCATTTTTTATTTCTATTTTTTTTTGCTCCCAATATCTGAAATACATCTAAATCTGTTTATTTGTTTGTTTGTTTTTCATTTCACTTTCCATCATCCTAGAGCAAGTCACCATCTTCTCTTTCCTGGATTGTTGTGATGATCTTCTAACTTACTATTAGGGTTTGGATATTTAATATCCCCCAAAGGGTTCATGTGTTAGGCAAGGCAGGAATGTTCAGAGATAAAATTATTATATTATGAGAGCTATAACCTAACCCATGGAGTAATCCATTTGATGGATTACTAATCTGAATGGACTGCTGAATGGTAACTGTAAACAGGTAGAGTGTACTAGAGGAAGTAGGCCATTGGGTATGTAGCCTGGACCAAATCTGTCCAAGGTGGTTTCTCCACCTTTTCCCTCTCTCTCTCTCTCTCCCGCCCTCCAAACCCTCCCTCTCCCTCCCTCTTTTTGCTTCTTTTCCATGTGATCACCCTTCTTTTGCCACACCCTTCCATCATGATGATCTGCCTCATCACAGGCCTAGAGCAATGGAGTCAGCTGACCATGGACTGAAACTCTGAAGCTGTGAGCCCCAAATAAACTTTTCTTCCTCTAAGTTGTTCTTGTCAGTGATTTTGGTCACAGAGGGGAAAAAAAATCACCTTCCTGTTTCAGGTTTTGCTTGTGTGTAATCCAATCTCCTCTGGGCAGCAAGAGTGAGCCTATTAAAAATTAAATTACTTGATGCCTTTTCATTGCTTTAAACTCTACAGTATCTTCGTATTAGAAATAAAAGACAGACTCCTTTCAACTGCCAACAAAGCCACATGACCTGCTGCCAGGCCACCTATCCATCTCAGGGCATATGACATTTTCACCTTTTCTATACACCATCCATGTGTTTGCATTCTGCTCCACCCTTGTGACCTTACTTATATATGAAAGATCCTTCCCAGCTCTTCAGAAATGACTGGTTCCTTTTCATCATTTCCAGCTAAACATTACAAACTCAAAATGCCTCTCCTAAAAATGTACCTTCCCTTTATTCTAACCACTGATATAACATCACTTTGTAGTACATGAAACAACCTGAAATTATTTATTTTTCCCTTAATTATTATTATCTGTCTCTGAGCATTAGAATGGGAATCCCATGAGAGCAAAGATCTGATCTATATCCTGAGTACCCAGGAAATGCCAGGTGCATGGTTGGTACTCTTTAAATGTGCACTGATTTAATAAAAAAAGTAGATGAAGCAGAATCAATTTGGAGGATCTTAAAGCAAAAGATATGCTTTAAAAGACATGAGGGTTTTAATTTGGACAGTAAAACTAAAATTAGGAATAAGTATATGAGAGGAGGAGATGGTAGATGGAATTGATAAAACTTGATAACCAGCTGGAAGTGAAGTAAAAAATGAGAAGAGGGAGAGGAACCCATTTAGCATAAAAATGGATCACACATAAAGTGCTTTTAGGGTTCTACCAGCTTAAAGGTTTGGAATTTTTATTTTCTAAATAAAAGGATAAACAGCATGTTCTGTTGAATGAATGAGAGGATCATTCTAACAAAAGAGTTACTGAATTATTCATGTTACCTAGGAGAACTTACAAAATAAGTATTAAAATTACACTGAATACTAGCACTGTGTAGGATATTATAGGATTTATAGCAGAGGTAAAAGGTGCTGCCTCTGCCCTTTCTAAACTTGGAACTACAGAATAAAGAATCACAAAATGGAGAATAATCCAAGATAACATATTAAAAATTTTGAAAATATGTAATACACAAAGGCTTCAGGAATCAAAAATCAGGCACATCTTGATTCAATGGCATTCTGGGGTAGAAAATATTATTTTGATTTCACCTCAAATCCTTTCTTCTGGTCAAGAATGTTCCTGGCTTAAGCAGGCTATCTTTTTGGGCTTGAAAAAATTGGCATTTCAAGAATCAATTAACATTCAAAAGGGGAGTAGCACAATTCATTCTTGCAGCAGTAAGTGGATTTAATATTTTTAGACAAGTGCCAGATTATCACAGATTTCTCCAGTCTTCTATGGGTAGCATGGGCCCAGTTCTAACAGTACAGGTCAAGAAAAGAAGAATGGACTACAAATGCTTCAGGATGCATTGCCTCTTAGGCTGTTTTGTTCTTCTCTGTGGTATCTTCTTCTGTTTCTCCCTACTAGGCTGGAATCTCTCCCAGGATAAGCATGGCAGTGCCTTCATCTCTTAAAAGATGTTTCATAGCTCAGAACTTCACTCAACCAGGATTTGCTAATTGATAGATAAGAAAAATACAGGTCATCAACCCAAAGTAGAGTGCATGAAGGATTTTTGTTTATTTTCATGTTAAAATTAAAGTGCCTGGAAATAGAAGGAAATAGACAAAAGATTTCTGAAGATTCTTCTGAAGTTGAGAAGACAATGTAAAACACATTATCTGCATCATCTGATGCAACCTGTATCAGTGCAACTGGTCTGTTTGAAAAACCACTGGATTCTTTAACAGTAATTCAATAGACTTGGATGAATGTCCTTGAAATTGTACAGTCATGCTTTAGAATGTTAATATTATTTTCAGGTTACCCCAACTTTTTCACACTAACCCTGTAAGGTAGCTTTCTACCAGCAATGGTCTCATTTCATATATAAGATTGTTAAGAGTTTATTTGGTTCATAAAGAGTAATCATGAATCTTGGGTGAGATCCTGTCCATGGTAGGAACTGTGGGCATTGTTATACTAGTGATTTGTGGGCCACAACAGTTTAGATTTAAAGGACCTACAGCCACTCCCAATACTTACTGCTCTTCTAATACTTGGAAACATAAAAGTATTCCATAGCCTTCTACTGACAGTCAGTATTATGAACACTTACTATATTGATAAAAATTTATATTTACTCTGTGCACTTGGCAGTCCCAACCGTGAACACTTCTGTTTCAGAGCACTGCCAAAACACATAAAGTTTAAGGCTTGACCAAGCACTAAAGCAGAAGCTTTCACTCTTGAGACTACTACAAGAGAGAATTAAGTAAACACTCTCATTCTGTATCAAAAGCATCTCTCACCCTGCTAATCAAATTGAAATAATAAACAACTGAATTAATGTTATCACCAATAATCGGTAGTTATTTTTTTTGTATCAGAATTCGTGTTAATTTATCAGATCTTGAGTACAAAATCCTGCAAGGAATGGGTATCATTTAAAACCTAATATATAATTGATATTCTAAATAATCACATAAGTAATTCGAAAGCCAAGAACAAAGAGTTCGACATGTTTATGGTTTATACCATGCTGAATCCTTTATTAGCGATATCTAGATTAATTCTTAAAACAGCTCAGAGAGGTGCTATTACCATCTACATTTTATGGATGAAAAACTAAGGTTTATGGAAGCTTTAGAGAATCGAATCAATGCTTCCCCAACTCTGATTTTGTACGCTTTACGTAAATGAGAAAATCCATACAGCTAGAGTTTGCTACGGGGTACCGAAAGTACTACTAGCAGTCACATTGAATGACTTTGACTTTCAAGACAGACAAGAGAATAGGGTCTCTAAACTAATAAGAAATCTAGCAACAGATAGCAACAGCAAGCAACCAAAGTCTATAAAGTCTGCATTTAACAGAAACAAGAATTAGTGAGCAACCAATGAGTTTGAAGAAATCAAAAGATATAGAGCAAGAAACCTAAATACTCAGTAGGGAAATTTCACTCGAGATATGTGAATGTGGAAATTCATGTTTTATATCTGTGATTGTCAAATTCTGATATAATGTTCCTCTTTCACAAAAAAATTTGTAAATTCATAAATAATATCGCTGAACTTTTTAAAATTCAGTATAATGTTATACCTGTAATATAAGAAAGAAAAATAGTATAAAACTAAACAATGTATTTTAGTATGTAAATATTTGGAATGCCTCCTCTGTACTTTCACAATGTCCCTAGGGATAGATCCCCTATATCCACAGGGTTAGATGTTTGTTTCTATGCACATGGACTTTCTCCACTGATCTTGCTCTGAGTTAAATGGGAAGGAACAGGATTAAGGGCTATCTGTCCTACCCCTTTATTTCCAAGGAAGTTACTGGTATAGAAGAAGAATTGAGAACCGGTGAGGTGTCTCCCACACAAAAAAGACATCTGGTTGAGAAATTAGTGGGAGTGGGGTTTATAGATCCCAAGATATTTCACACCTAATCTTCAGGGAAACCTGGGAGGCTTTTTCAGGCAGTGGGAAGGAATTTCCATGGGGTCTTCTGGCCCCTGTAAAGATTCCTTCCCTGACAGAAAGAAGCAGAGGGTTTAGATGCAGGGGGAAATTCAGCATTTACATGGTACAGAAGATCACTCTCCTCTGAGCTGACACGCATCACACATCCCTTTACTGTAAGAGGCAGCTGTGATTAATACATCTTAGGCTATGAAGAGTAAAGAGGGTGAAGGACCTCCCTGACCCTAGCACAGGCTTTCATGAATACCTAAAGCACAGGATTTTGTAACTCTTAAATCACCTCCACTTGACTGGCTAGATATATATCTAATTGAGGCCTGTCAAATTTCTTCTTTAAGCTGGCACTGTGTCAATGACCTCTTGGCAATGGTCTCAGTGGGGTGAAGTGCACAATGGAAGGAAGTATTTCCTTTTATTGGTTCTAAATTTACTAGCCTTTAGCTTCATTGAATTAAATTATGGCACAGGGCGAACGTTATAGTTATAACTGACATTTATAAACTGCATTCCATCCATTAATCCTGAAATGCTATGCAAACTGAGTTAACAAAATTAAATATACAGATATGTGCTCCTTTGGGCTTTCTGATGGCTCTCGGGATACTTGTATGTCTTCTACAGTTTGAATGATATAGAAGTTGCCTCTGTTGCTTCAGTTTCTAATCCCCATCTTCCCACCAGAACAATTCTTGTTTGCGGTTGGCACAGTTTCTTAAAAGCTTCTAATTCCTTCCCTACTTGGGCAGAGGGAAGTATTTACTGTGGAGGTTTCTGCCACGTCCAGCGTGGATAAGAAAAGGGTTAACTGCCAGAGGATGATGTTGTCTATAAATCAATCAATTACCCATAAACTTATCTAATCAATAAATACACAAGAGCCAGTACTCTTTTTAAATGAGAGGGGGTGTGATGGATCAGGCCATACTACATCTGGCCTACAACAACATGGAGTAGCCCAACTCTCTTTAATTTTTAGCCACACAGGTAAAGGGGGCCCAGAAGAGGAGGGGCTTCATCTGTGATGAGCAGGATGGGGTGGAGTTAGGGGAGACAATTTGCTCAGGGAAACTATCATATAACTAGGCAACGACCATTCCCACAGTGTCACATACCCACCCCCCACTCCAGGGCAATTTGGGACAGACCTCCATGGCTGCCAATTCCAAGAAGTCAGGTCTCTGTGTCATGAGGCTCAACCCCGTCTGATTCTGCTAGATAAGGATGGCTTCCCACAATTTACCACTGAATGATCTGTCTGACCAGTGATCCTGTGGGTTCCCACAAAATTCTTTCTCACCTGCACATGCTCTTTTCCTTCCTTTTGTCCTCCGTTCTTTGTCTCTTCACTTTTACTCTCTTCCACTCCCCTTTATTTCGAGTGACATTTCTTGTTCGAATTCTCTGTTCTTTACTTATCTCTTGAGTGGGAATTAATCTCTAGTATTAAAATTTACTATTCCCTTTTCCTTACTTCTGAGGGATGAGTAAAGAGTCAAGTGTGGGTATATTGAATATTTCTTTATTTTAAACATCTGTGGCAAGAACAACAAGTTTTTGAAGTAAAGACTGAAACCTGACCCCCAAGTGACTTTTCCAATTCATCCCACCTTAGAATGAATCTGAGGTAATATACAGGAAAGGCCAAAGGGGCGAGCAATGGAAGGGTCAAGCTTCTGATACCTTCTCCCTATGTGGTTTGGGGTGCTTCCCTTTACTACTCCAAACTGTAGTTTTATTAGTTACATAATTCAAGACTTGGGCAATGTGGCTTCTAAAGTTGCTTTAGTGTATTGTCAAAGTTTTATGCTACTTCACTTCTGAGATTGGATGGCTTTTATGAAGCATGCCTCTCCCAAATTGATCATTTGGATTGTCTCTCAATAAAATCCTAAACCTACCAATATGCACCTCCTAGAACCAAGAAAGAGTGGAAAGATTGTCACCATTTATGCACAGATATGTGCATAAGTGACGAACTACCAAGTTCAACTTAGGTTGTACAGCAGGTGAGTCTATGGACCAGGTTATTGTCTAGATGATGCTAGATAATCATAAAGTAGCAAGTGATTTCATAACTGTCCTAGCAGAGGGTTGACAGTATACCTTTGGATACCCAAGAGATACACATAAGGTACTAAGTGCTTTGTTTACCAGCCAAGGAATACCCACTGGGCCCTGACACAGATAAGCTAGACTAAATGATGAACTACACGATCACTCCAGGTACAAATGACAAAAGGCAAACACTACTAGAAGAAAATTCTATTGCCTTATTAACCAGTAGACACACAGGATATCATTACATAAATCCCTGTTCTCATTTCTGTTATCATGAAGTCACATAGCCACACCTAGTCTCACACTTGTATAGAAAAAGAGGTTATCTGAAAGATTATACATGTTTATATGAGAAAAATTGATCTCCAAGTAGAGTATTTAAATAATTTGATCTGACAAAACTTTAGGCCATATTTGAGTTACTGTTTCCTTTTACTTTCTGCTAATCAGTGTATGAGAATTCAGAATGGGGTAAGTTGACTGATCAATTAGAGAATACTCTCATTCTTCAAATTCAAAATGAAGAGCAAGTTTAATTTTGTGACATTAAAAATAAACAGGAGAAGTAAAGATAATACTAGTACACTGATCTCATGAAACATTTTCAGATGTCAGAAAAAAAAGAGAATGAAGACAGAACTTTGGTGGGTGGAAATGTGCAAATACACCATTAATTTTAGTGTAGGCTGAGTCCTAAAATCAAGAATAACAGCAATTATTATTCAAATTAATTCATTCATTTAGTTAATATAGCTTTTAATGGCTATAATATGTCAGGCACTATGTTAGGCCCTGGGGATGCAATAATGAGCAAAAAGGCATGGTCTCTGCCTTTGTGGAAATCAGTTTTGTGGGAGAGACTGTCAGTAGTAAATAGTCATAAAAATGAATGTAAAATTGCAACAGTGACAAAGTGCCTCAAAGAAATTGAGCCATGACAATGCATAATGCAGACACTGACTATGGACAGCGTAGATTCTGAGGAGAGAATAGTAAGACTAAAATCCAAAGGTCTAAAATCTGAAGGAAATGTGGGTGAGTATGGGTCCAAGGGTGAATTCATGGCAGAATGAGAAGGATGCATATGGTATCTACAGCTGGAGAACTGTCATGTAGTAGAGGGCAGCCCAAGCCAGGTGGCCCCTAAGAAAGGAACTCATCCTTATCCTAAGAGGAATGCAAAGCCACTGAAATACTTTAGCTGTGTGTGTGCAAGCACGCACCTGTATCTTGAAAAGATAAAGCATATCTACCATGATAGGATATTTCTATCCAGAAACATTTTGTTTTTAGGTGGGGGTTAGGCAAAATTTTGCAGATAAATTATGTGTAAGTAGGAATTCATGATTATTCCTATTATTCAGTACCATCTAGTATCCCAAAGAAAGTATAAAATTTGTAGATTTGGAGATTTTACTTCTATATCAGATTGTCTATACCTCAAATCATATACATTGTATTGTACTTCTCTTAAAGTTATGATGGTCACACTCATCTTCTTTCAACTGACAGATCTGTATGTTTAGTAATGGGCTTAAGCAACCTGGATACCAAGTCTAGAGTGTTTTGTTGGTTTTCTGAATGTGTTATTCTCACTTAACTGGGTATGTGTTAAATACAACTCTCTATGTCTATGTGTCTCTGTGTTTGGGGATTTTTAGACTGAGGAGACAAGGATCATTGAATGGTGATAGAATGTCTTATCCCTAGATCTCAACAACATAGAAAGCTTCAATTGTATTTCTAAGAGTTCCACTGGCACTAAGTAATATGCATATATTACCAAACATGATAATACTCTTTTAATTTATGATAATTTTGCAAACAAGCAACTAACCCTTAAAGGCAATTGCAATTCTACTATTTTATCTGTGTATGTGATTATTGCTTTACCTGATTATAAAAGGAATGTATACACACACACACACACACACACACACATATATATATACACATATATATATATACATGCACACATCACATAAATAAATAAGCAGAACAAAACCAAAACAATGGTGGCACTGGGTGGGAGACAGAGAGAGCATAGGCCACTGATGCTGGCTGTTTAAAGCAAATGATGATAAACAAGGGTGCCTTTATATTTTTAATACACCTTTTTTTAAAAATCAACACAGATGCATTTAAATGGTCACATCAAAACAGCCAAATCTAAGTTTGTCAGAAAGTCTTCTTTGAGATAATATAACAAATATATCCAATGGTAAATTCTTTCCAAGTTTTTAAAAAATGTTTTTCCCTTTTCATTAGGTTTAATTTTTTTATTTATTTTTAAAATTTTTACAGACATAATGTTGATTCATTGTTCACAAATGGAGTACAACTCTTCATTTCTATGGTTATGCATGATGTACATTCATACTGTTCATGTACATAGGTTATATTTTGGTTTTGATGTTTGTTGTTTTCTTCATACTTCATTTTCTTTCTCAAAATAGGAGACTCGTATGACTAAAGCAATTCTACTACTCCGTTCTAGGAAGTGAAGTTTGCTGACTTCTCTAGTACCTATCTCAAGGACTTGGAAGACTTGCTATTCTGAAGATGGTTTTGGAGTATAAGCTCTACTTATGGTAGCAGAGTAGACTCAATTCTCTGTGATATATGTGAACCATCTCTCTACCACCTATTTTATGTGGGCACCATAACCACCATATGCACATACACACACTGCTAATTTTTTTCTAACCACAGAAAAAAATTATAAACCTTTATATATAGTAAACCAACTTGAATTGATGGTGATGCCTGTGTCCACATCAATTGTATTTATTTCCTGGGCAATTCATGTGTCTTGCTTTGAAAATGAAAAATAAATGCAAACAATTTTGATAAATAAAAACCCGGGAAGCAAAATAGTATGTCTATTTACTCTTTTCTTAATTTTAAAGTCTAAAAGGCTACAAATGGGAGTAAATTACATGATTAATAATAATTCCTTTAAAGATACTTAGTATTACCAACACAAACATGAAATCTTTTAATAGTTTGGTTAAAACAAAGAAGAAACAGAACAGAGGAAATGATGATAGTAGTAAAGGTTTTTTGTTGTTGTTTTTTACTGTCAAGGCTAGCTGGTATTCATTCAAGGAAGGCAGTAATCTTAAACTCTTTAAAAATGTAATTCTTAATAATTAGAAGTATTTTGAAAGAAAAATAAGAGGCTTTAAAATAAAATTTTAAATCTCCATTTGTGTTATGAAGAACTTTTTTAAAAATTCCATATTCTCCCTCTCCAGTGTCTGCCTTCTAGGGAGCAGTTCCTAACATGTATAACAAGGTAATAGTATATCAAGGACTTATCTTAGACAAAAGGTAATTCCATTTCATTTTCTTTTCAGGTTCTTAACATACTCAGATGCTGGCCATGTATTTTCTACCACTCAACCTTCTGCCATCAATAATAAGACTCCCTGGTCCTACATGACCTAGGCTGAACATGGTATTTACTTTAATTATCTATTCCTACATAACAAACGACTCCATAATTTAGTGACTTAACTGTCATTGCTGCAATTTGGTCCTGGGACAGCTCGTCTCTGCTCCAGGTTGTGAAGTCCAAAGATAACATCAAAATTCGTGAAACTACTCCAGGATATTATGAAGGACCCCAGGTCATCTTGTGTATGTCACAGTCACTGCCATCTTTGCAAAAAACTTTTTTCTGTATTCTATTTAAGAAGAAGATGAATTAAGGGAGAAGTCTAAGATCATAATAATAATGGCTCCAATGAGTCACTTTTCCCCAGGCTCTTTTGAGTGTGACATTGTCATTCTTTCCTTCAAGAGGTGGGAGTCTGAGCTGATCTTGTGAATTTATTTTATTTTTTATTTTTGCCAAGAGAAGGTGGCCAAAGTAACATTAAATGAGTTCCAGAACATAGGCCTGAAGATATCCTTCAGCCTCTGCTCTAATCCTCTTGAGACCTTTAGAAAATCATGCTGAACAAAAATCAGGTAAGCCTATTGAGAAAGGTAAGAGTCCCCATGAAAAAATCTGACGTGCCTCAGCCAATAACCAGCACCAATTTGCAGATATATGTGAGGGCAGCTCAGACCATTCAACCCATCTGGGACCATGCTCCCAGATGAGTCCAACTATGTGATGAACACAAGAACTTCCCAGAGTTGCCCATGGACAGAATTGTCCAAAATAATAAAATTCCCTGTTATGAAGCATGATAATTGATCATTAATACTGCTAATGGATCACAGAGTCATTCCTAAGTCACAAAACTGACTTTAGTCAAAGAATATTCCCTGTACCTAGGTAAGCATAGCTTGAAATGTGCTTGGCTGGATTTCAGAACTGCCATAGACCACTGATTGGATGAGACACTGAATATCTGAGGATATTCAGTATATACAGAAAGAATATTAATCATTGAGGTCAGAAGGGAACTATGGTATATAGTTATAAATGGCTCCCTGTTAGTCAAATCTCCTTGAACTTGTGACCTTGGGTATTCCTTCTCTCACCCTCTCACTGGGCTCTCTGGTTTCAAAGAATGTTGTAGAAGTGACACTGTGCTGCTTTTAAACTCAGACCTTAGGAAGTCTAGCAGCTTCTCCTTTTGCTCTTTTCCCCTAAAATACCAAGTAAGGAAGTCCAGACTAGAGAATGAGGGGAAAGAGGGGGAGAGGGAGAGAGGGAGAGGAGAGAGAAAGACAGGAAGAGAGGAAGTGAGGGAGAGAGAGAGAGAGAGGGAGAGAGGGAAAGAGGGAGGGGGGGCAGAGATCTAGAGAATAAAAGAACACACACACAGAAACTATCAGGCTCTCATTCCAGTCATACCAGCTCAGACACCAAAAATGGGAATTTCTAAATCCTCCAAAGTCAAACCACAAGCTGAGTGCAAACACACAGGTGAGCATAGCCAGTGCTTCATGAACCAGAGAGAAACTGCTTACCAAAGCCCAGCTCAGGTCGCAAAATGGAGATGTTTGTTAGACACCAAAAGCTAAGTGGATCATAATTGAAAAAGGCCAACCATACCTACCCTTTAACAGGCTTTCCATGAAACCTTAGGACCCTGTGAGTCATAACTTCTTGTCTGGTATTAAGGTGTACAGGTATTCATGATTGCCATACTGTCAGTAAGCAAAAGTTTATAGAAGATAACAAGGAATAGGGAGATGAAGACTGTTTTCTTGATAATCAGCTCAAATTACTGGCCACACTGCTATATTACGTGTAAATAGGAAAGGTGCATAACAGGTGTTCACCAAATACAAGCAGAATTGTTAAGGAGCTATCAGCAGAGAGCTTGCTCTATAGGAATTTTTCAGAAGTACCTGGTCAGAACACTAACTACATCACCACCCACTTCTACTCCATGTGAGTCTGAAGACTTGGTCTTGTGGAGCATATACACACCATATGGAAGTTATTGTAATACCTTTCCATGGAAAGGAGTGAGGCCTGTTTCTCCTACTCAAAGCTAAGTATAGAAGATAACTATTTAAGACCTTCAAGAAGAACCTGGTACCTTTTTCCTGGCTAAATACTTTGAGTTTCAGACCTTCCAGGTCCACTTAAAAGCAAAATGTGATGAGAGTAGGAAAGACCCCTGAACAATGCTCCCCTAACTCAGGGGAAGATAAGAGGAGTGTTTAGCATGCATTCCTTGCTTTTAAACTATAGTATATTTAAAACATGAAGATTAGCAAGGTCAACAGACCAAGAGTTAAATGCCACTAAAATCACAATTTATTACTCACAGTTTTCAAGAAATATCATGATGCTGTGCTATAAAGAACCAACAGAAGCACAGGAGCAGTCACAAGGTAAGGGAGAAGAGTTAATTATGGGCAAGATCTTTTATGATGGTTTCTATGAGGAGTGACAGATCAGGCAAGCCATCAGGTGTAGAACTGGCCACAATGAATAATTTCAGCTTACTATGATACATACGGAGGTCCCTACTTGTCTGGCATTTAGCCCTGGAGTGATTAAGGCAGATGTACAGTGGTTCAGAGTATGGGAGTCTGGCAAAATAGAATATTAGGAGCATGAACTCTGGAAAGATTAGTTTATATTTAGAGTGTGCCACTAGGAAGAGGGGGTTTGTGGTATGACTTAGGGAAGGTAGTGGTGGGGTGGGGCAGGTGAGGAAAGTAGGAAGCCAAAGCAAGGTAACTCAGGCATCTTACTGGGTTGTTCAGCCCAAGACATGTGCAGCATGTATATGTAGGGCACATACTAAAGATTGAAGTTTACAGAATCTAAGAACATGGATAATGACCTTAAAGACTGGAGGCATGCATTCCTGGCTTAGAGATTTCTGAAGGTAAGAAGCTCACAGGAATTGTAATTCAGCCCACATTGTAATCCCAGCAACTCAAGAGACTAAGGCAGGAGGGTCACGAGTTCAAAGCCATCCTCAGCAATTTATCGAGGGCTTAAGCAACTTGTGAGACCCTGTCCCAAAATAAAAAATAAACATGGTTGGGGGATGTAGCTCAGTGGATAAGCACCCCTGAGTTCAATCCCTAGGATTATGAGAGAGGGAGAGAGAGAGAGAAAGAGAGAGAGGGAGAGAGACAGAGAGAGAGAGAGAGAGAGAGAGAGAGAGAGAGAGAGACACTAAAGTGCAGAGTACTTGAGAGATGAGGGACCAATCCTTCTCCATCTCAGCTTTCGACAACTCTCAGGGGACTAAGGAGCTCAAGGTTCTACAGGCTTGACATGAAGCAATATACATGAAACAAAAGTCCAAGGAGCATCAGACAGAAACCCATCTCCATACCTACAAACAACCAAACACTTCAGCAGAATCATCTCTCTCCCCAATGGAGAAGAGAAAAAGATGTCCCAGAAGTTACTGGGTTCTAGATGTCAAAGACTTTGAAAATGAAAAGTAGGAGAGAGAAATCAATATATAAAATATGTAAAGGCATACTGTTCCATGCCTTAACTTTGAATCAAACATAAGATTAAGAGATGAAAGTTTTAAAATCACAAGGAATGAATCTTACATGCCTGTTTGTGTTATTCTAAAATGCCAAAATGTATATCATTTTATAAGTGACTTTAAAGTAATGGAATGTGATCATGATAGCAAAGGAAATATCACAGTTTAGGGCAAGATAATTATAGGCAATTGTTTGAAACAATTCAATAAGCATGAAACAAAAATTGTTTCATGCTTATAGACCAGGAAGTTAAGACAAAATAAATGAGTTATATACATACTACCTTGGTTTAGTCTTTACAGCAATCTGATGAGGCAAATATTATTACATCTATTAGACAGACAAGGAAAAGGGAACTTGGATAGGTAACAAATACATTATTTGACTGAATTCAAATTTGTAAGATGCTAAGTACAGGAATCCTTAAGTGCTAACTACACTTGTAACTTTTCAGTCTTGCCAGTCTATTCTGTTACTAACATTGTATTTTGAATGTTTTTGTCCTCTTTTCTCTAATTATTTCATTTTACTTTCCATATAATTAAATAAAGACTTTATTTTCTATATGATTATATAAAAATAAGATCATCTTATTTTTCTTACATGGCAGTTGAAAGGGCAAGAATGATTTTAAGTCAGTTGGTCATAGCACATCTTCAATTTGAATTGTTATTATCATTTGATAATTCCAACCAATCTTCTTAACAAATAGGGAACAGATTTGTCAGAACCAACTTTGTTGATAAAATGTAAGCAAGGAGCCAGTAAGGCAGGGTCCTGATCTCACTTTTGCCCCAGTTCATGAAGTCTGGGGCACTTTCCTTAACCACTTGTGGTTTCAGTTCTTCATGCTTAAAACAAGATGGACTGATTCCTATTGTTCCTTTCAGTTTTAACTTTGTAAATTGATGTGTCAAGTTCCAATTTTTCTACACAAGTATGAACTGATATTTTCTTAAATTGCACACTTCTTTTCCACATTAAAAACCATCTTGAAAGAAGGGAAGGAAAGGGATCAGATCACCTAGTCCCTGACTCCTACTTGAACCATTTGGAAAATGAAAAACCTGATTCTGAGAGGAAAAGTGATTTTAAAATTGCATTTAGACACTTTTAATACTTCTCATATAGATTAAAATTATATTTAGATTTTTTAAAAATACTTCTCATGTTGAGTTAGAGCTTGGCTTTTTAAATGCTTTTCCTTGTATCCTGCCATCAACCAGACTGAATGTGAAAGCAGCACAGTATCAGGTATAAAGTGTGTAAACTGCTAAAATTTAATTTTGTTCAAAGAGCATTTCATTGAAATGATTAAATCACTTTTCTAAAAAAAATGACAGGATGCATCATCTGTCGTGGAAGGAAGTGTGTTTTGGTTACCACTTCAGAACTTCTGTTAAGATTGTCCAAGGCATGTGTTATGAGAGGAAGAAGCACTTCCTAGGTCACTGAGCATTTGCTGCTGAACATATGCTATCTCACAATGGCATACATCCACAGCTTTTTATTACATAGTGATCTGAATATTTTATGGATATTCTGAATGGTAAGATAATTGATGATAGAACACTGGAGAAAAGAGCTGATAGCTTTTTTTGTTGGTAGCATTAATCAGATTGTCAATTAAATGCCTGTCATGTGGTAACGGAAAAATATTTATTGCTAAAGCAGACATCAAGACAGACCTTCAACCAAAAGTGTGGTACATGTGACAAGGCACAGAGATATGCACCTCTTGGGATGATGGATTGCTCTTTTCTGTTAGCTGAAAGGACTATAGGGTTGAATAAAGCAACAAAGATTGGGGTTGCTTATCTTATTTAAAGTTTATTGGTAAGACGCAGCAAAGTATTTGCATTTGCTTTATAGATATTGTAAGACTAATTTGCTAACTAAAATATTAACTGCCTCAAATCATTTTGGGGATGAGGCAGGGTATAAAAATTTTAAAGCCTTTAAATATTTATGTGCAACTTACTGAAGGGAACCATGTACTAATCCTATAAAACTGGCTTTAAGATGCTTCTCATCTACCCATATTATCTATTTTTATTTGCTGGAAATTGGCTAATTTCTTTGCTGCATGCTCCCATGGCACTCTGTACTCAACCTTTGGTAAGTTTCTCAGCTTTCTTGTCATTTTTACATTTTGCACATCCTCTTCAATAGATTAAAAACTTCATGGAAGCAAGAATCATGTCTTACTCATGTCTGCAATTTCCAGTGCCAAATACTGGGCTTGACACAGAGTAGGTGTCCATTAATTTGAGGACTAATTGATAGTAGCCTAAAAGGGAGTGTTCCAAGATGTAGGATTTGAATGGTAAAGCAAGTAAGGTGATATTTACCACTCACTTGGGTAAAAGCCTGCTCCAATGTCTTTTAACAGTACAAAGTACCTATATCATTTGTAGTACAATAATTTATAATACTAAATCAAAGGTCTATTCAGTGCATGAAAAAGTTGGCTTGATTTCTTTAGAACCTAACTCTAAATAGTTTCATAATGACAAGCCTAGCTGGTGTTAAAAATAATAATTAGGGAAGCTGGGCATGGTAGTGGGCACACCACCTCTAATCCCAGTGACTCAGGAGGCTAAGGCAGGAAGATCACAACTTCAGAGCCATCCATAGCAACTTAGCAAGTCCCTAAAATTTACCAAGACCTTGTCTCAAAAAAAAAAGAGCTGGGGATGTGTCTCAGTGGGGAGGCACCCCTGGGTTCAATCACTGGTACCAAAATGATAATAATGATGATGATGATGATGATGATGATGATGATGATAATAATAATAATAATAATAATAATGTTGTTATAAGTAAAATTGCAACTCAAAAATTTCTCCATGACATTGGACAATGAACTTTATTTTTAAAAAATCATCCCACCAATTGTTTTGATAATGCTCAGATATCACAATTATGTTCACATTTTTGTGTTAATACTAATTTTATAAAGTGTACAAACACTCAGTTTTCTAAATTTCAGGATCTATTTTTCTGATTTCTGTATTTTACTGGCAATTCTTTGAGGATACTTTTGTACATGTTGTGCTCACTAGAAAGCCTAATAACTCAAATTTTTATTGCTTTTTAAATGTCACATGTATAAAACAGGCTTAACACTACAGTTTGCTAAATAAACTTTGAAAATAATCTATAGATAGAAGTAATCCACTAATGATATCCTGATACACAGCAGCTTTGCCATTCATGTTGGCAGTCCTTCTATCACGCTCCACGGCACAAGGCTCTCACAAATGCCTAATATGGTTCTGAAAGCTGGGGCTGTGGTGGGTTTAATAAATCCCAGTCTCTTTACAGAAACCAAATTCAAAGACATTGTCACGATTTCTGGAGCAGCAACTGAGTCACTTGGTAATAGAGAAAACTGGTTCCAGGGGACTAACTTCAATCCCTGAAGTCAACTAACAATTTTTAGTTTATTTATTCTTTCCCAGCTCACTCACCCTAAATTACAGAGCTTTCATTTCTTTGGTAACCACTGAAAAATGACATAAAACCAGGCAGAGGTCATTTAGTTCATACCTTCAAAGTGTTCTAACTAACCATATTTGAAGGAAAGAAAGCATCCTCAATTTTGTATTTCTAAATCCAGAATACCTTGAATGTGACAGTCTGCATGAATTTTACTGAGAAACACTTAAGTATTTAGTTTCATTTTTCCAGATTTTTTGTAACATATCAGAAACTGACAATTACACCCAATCATCATAGTGAGAAATATGTATTATTTTTATTCTAAAATCATTACAAAAGAGGGAAAAAAAACTAAAAAGGAAGTTTGTCTTTTAAATCATAACAACATTATGCTTTTCCTACTGTGAATAAATGTTTGTTGAAGTCTCTTAAGTGCCAGCACCATGCTCACTGACTCTTTTCAGTGACTTCATGAGTTGACAGTACTCTAATCCCTACCTTCTAGATGTGGAAACTGAGGCTTAGAAAGACTAAGTATCATGCTTAAACTTTCACAACTGCAAAGGGGTAGAATAGCATTCAAACACAGTCAATCTGATGCAGGGATTAACTACCGTACTGTAATATTATGATTCTATAGACATTGGGAGTTTATTTTAAACCATGTTAAATACAACCCATTCCAGTTTCAGAAAGTTAGTTACTGACATTTCAAGTCAAAATTATTAAACCATGAAGGCATAAGATAGAAATTTGAGGACAGAATATTTAAAAATATTCATAAGCATTATTTTATTTTTGCTATCAAAATCACTACTTTAAGCCAAATATTTGCTGATTTTAGTATACAGACACAAATACTAATGAGTATATATACTAAAGGTAATTTCAAATTTTGAGATACAATATTATAGCTACAAAAAAGCAGTGTAAGATATTGGTTTGTCTAGGAGCAAGACGTTTGGTATGTCTAGGGGCACAGAAAGGTAGAAAGAATTGTTTGCATCAGAGAATGTGCAGTAATATTTTAAATGTTAAACAAAAGAAGGTTATACAGATTGAGTGTCCCCCAAGGTTTCATGTATTGAAACTTAATAACCATTTTGAAATATTAAGAGACTAGAAACTTTAATCTGAGTATGATGTTTTAGAGGCAGAGCCTATGGGAAATGATTAGGACTAGATAAGGTCAGTAGGGGAGAACCTCCAGAATTGAATCCCAATGACTTTATAGAAGAGGGAGAATGATCACACAGATCCACACAAAGATACATTCACATTCCCTATCTTTGTCATGTTATGCTCTGTGCCACCTCAGGACTCTTCCAGCAGGGATATCACCAGAAGAGGCCCCTAGACCTTGTAATCCCAAATCCATCTGCCCAATAAATTTCTATTCTTTAGTCCTAAAATATTCTTCCAACATTTTATTATAACAAGGAAAAACAAACTAATAGAGGAGATGCCTGTACAAAGTGATGACTACCATCTACAAACCAGGGCTGCTGGTGGTGGTGAGGGGGAAATACAGGAACTATATCAGGTGATTTGGATGCCTTGGAAATGGGAGCAAATGGAAAGCTGAGAAATTTATCTTTATCAGGTGTAAGCACTAGCTTTTTATTTGCGTTCCAGCCCTAAAGCTGGAAACAACCAGACAACTGTAAATGTGCAATACATTTCCAGATCCTCATTTTTCAATTAAACTATTTCTTCCTTTCCTGTTTAAGTAATGCAAGTGTTCTCAACCAGCCCTCACCAATGTGCAGAGAATCCTACCTTCTGCATTTGAATTCTTTCATCTTCTTCTTTTCCACTTAACTCTAAATTTCTTTCTACAATCACAATCTTATTAATTCTTGTAGAATACATGCTTACCAGTGATAGTGACCCAAGACTACTTTCCAGCCCTTTGGTTCTTCAGTGGCTCCTTCCCCCACACCATGCTTCCTCAGCATGTCTGTGCATACAGTCTTCCAAAAGTATTTCCAGGATCTCGCTTCTTGTTTACTAGATTTCTTAAGTAGAATTAATCACACGATGCTTCTATGTTCTACTTATCCTTTAGTGTTCAGGCCATACGCACCATCCAGCCATCTTGGGGCTTCCAGCCAAGTCACTGGCTGCAGAGCTCCCCTCTACTGGCCTGTGTGTCTTTATTGTTCTGTTTTCACACTAACCAAACGCCGGGTTTTATTACAGTTCATGGCTGGGACTCACAGGAAGGTGAAGACATGGCAGGCAACAAATGCTTTGGTTGGCATCACATACCCATCCCCAAGGCTATGGACCATCCAAAGTGTAGCTTCGTGTAAGCCACCCTCCTCCAAAGTGTACTGTGATCTAGAGACAGGAAAGAGGCGCAAGAACGCCCCAGTCCTTACATCCTTACTCAACCATAGAAATGAAAAGTTGTGCCACATTTGTGTACAATGAATCAAAATGAAGTCTGTAAAAAAAATTTTTTAAATTAAACAAACAAACAAACAAACCTACTTGGTAGAAACAGCTGGGTGAGCCGGCGGTGCCCACAGCGATCCCAGCAGGATCAGCTGTGTACCGCACTGAGAACAGGAAGAGGCGGGACCTCACGGCCTTAGGAATGGTTCCGGAGCACGAGGCAGTACTTCCGGAGCCGGAGGCTAAGGACTGCAAGTTCTTGGGAGCGTGGTGCACTTCTCCGCTAGATACTTGCTGTCGGGCTGATGGAAAGTAGGCAGGTTTGGCAACAGTGGCGATGACCGGCCAAAGCCCACTGGGGGTTGCTCCTCCGCTGCCTTGCTGTTAAATCAAGCACTTTCCCTTTCCCCAGTCTCCATTGCCTTGGGTGTATACTGATGGGATGAACCATTCACTCCTCTTCTCAAATCTCTCCTTATATTTTTCTGACACCTTATTTGGCTGTATTTCATTCATTATTAACCTGTCATATCACCCATTCATTTATGTAGCAAACACGTATTAAAGGCCTACCTGGTGCACTTACAACTAAGAAATGCCACTTCAGAAATAAAAGTCTCATCTTCAAGCAGGAGACAAAAATTAAATAGTTATAGAAGGGTGTGCTAATTGCCTTGGAAAGATAGTTGTGAGGTGAGAAAAACGGGCCTCTAATCAACTAAAGGGAGAAAGGAAGGCTTCTAAAAGGAGATGGCGGTCTGGGGTATGAGCAGGCTTTACCCTTGCAGAAGGGAAAGTAATTACAAGGTTGTGCAGAGGTGGCGGGTAATCCAGCATGGTTGGCAGGCTGGCTGGGTGGTAGTCACAGGAGATGAAGCTGGCTGGAGATATGATCAGAACATAAATAGCATTTTATGGCAGGCTATAGAATTTGGAAATCATCCTGAAGCTAAAAAGAGTTTTGGCCAGTGAAGGTGACATGATCAATTTTTGTGGTTTAGAAATATTACTCTGGCATCAATTTGAAGAATAAATTGGAGGAAGATGACTTCCTTTATTTAACTTCCTCCTTCTGTAAGGAAATTCCTTTAAGCCTAATTTTTTATGCTGTTATTTTACACTTTATCTGGAAATACATATCCACTATCATATAATCAATTGCCTTGATAACCAGACCACTTGAGAATGTTAATTCCTACCTCTGGCCTTACTCCCAAATCGGGTAAATTCTAATTCCTCCTACTTTAAAGTAATTTTATTTCTAACAATGCTATCTTTCAACATCATTGGTCTTAACAGCTTGGAGACATCTTAGATTGCCTCCTTTCCCTACTATCTATTGTTTAGGCACTAACATGTTTGATTGCTTTAAATTTGATTTTGCCTTTTGTATTTTTTTTTCTTCCTCTCCATTCTCATTCTTGCCAATATAACTCAGATCTAGGCTATCTAGATTATTGATAAAGATTCTTAAGTAAGTCTATCTACTGTTCATTAAGTAAATCTCTAGATGTTCATTTTTGTTATATATACAACATTTAACAATGAAAAATAGCATAGACACAGAACAAATAAAACATTTTATTGTCTAAAAATTGGAACACTGACACTCATGTTTTTATTATCAAGATTAGGACATAAAATATTATCCAGGAATTAAGATCCTTCTCTGTCCCCCTCTTCAATCTCACATTCTCCTGTTACCATCTAGATGTAACTCCTGTCTTGAATTTTGTGTTTATTGACCCCTTCCGTTTCTTTATATTTTTAACTAGCAATGGATGTATATTGTTTATTTGCCTGTTTTTAAAAGCTTTTCTAAAGGATGAATCATACTATATTCATAATATTATACATATTCATCATACCATATATATAATCATACTATACATATTCATAATGCATATATCCAATATATACTCATTCACATGAATATATTCATTCATACTATATATATTATATATGAATCATATTATATATGAATCATATTATTTCACTTAATATTACATTTTTAGACTCATCTAAGTTGATGTACAAGCAATAATTTAACTTCAGTGCTAGAAATATTCCATCATATGTCTCTCAAATTTTTTTTTATCTATTTTATATCTGTTCTTCATTTTTTGATATTAAAACAATACTCTTTTAGATATTCTAATACAAATTTTGTAGTGTGCATGTGCAGGCATTTCTTGGGAGAATGCTATATGCTATATTACAAGTTTTGTGTCTGTTCAACTTTACCAATAATTGCTAATTCGTTTTTCAAAAATTTGGTTATATCAATTTATACCTCTATCTGAATTTTCCTTGTTCTACATCCTTGGCAATTTATATCATCCTTTTTTAAATTTTGCCAACCTGATGGGTGTGAAACTTTTTCTCGTTGTAATTTTTGTTTCTCTGATTACAAATTAAATTGAACATCTTATGTTTACAGGACTTTTACATTACTTTACTATGGGATTCCTGTTTAATTTGCCAAACTATCTATTGGCTTTTATCTTTATCTTATTGATTTCTAGTTCTATAATATTCTGGCTTTATATATATATTCAGACTTCTAAAATTTTATTATATAATATTATTATGTTCTATTTTGCTTATTCATATCATTGAATTTTTCTGCAACAAATACATATTGCCAGTAAAATTTTAGAAGTTACTTATCAAAGAAAGAGTAAATTGGGAATTTTCATGCATAAGTACATCATTTGCCCAAATCCAGTGTGCATTATTTCTTAGCTCTAACATAGCTAGGACAAGAAAAGAGCCTAACAATCCCTGTACAGTGTACAAATACCAGTAAATAAATATATATCAAGTTATATATGTTCAAGGATAAATCTTGAGGTTAATTTTTTCCCATTTGAAACTGTGAAAATATGTAAAAACATTTTAATAGTGCTAGTTAGGAAAGTGCTCTACCAAATTTTAGACCCATTTATGGTTTTCACAAATGTGAAAACCTTATTACTAACTATGAAAATATTGAGAAGTGGACATTACATGTCTTTGTAAGCTATCTCAGAATTAATAAATAAGTTTTATTTTGTTGCATGTACATTTTTAATCAAAGTCTTTTTAATTTTCATGTATACTATATAACTGGTATGCCAATCTGGTCTTCTCCTACTTGCAAGATTCTGTTGTGCATTTAATAGTGTGTTTAATATTTTCCAGTTCTTTATTTAATAGTGTTACATTGGTTGGCAGTTTGAAATCCTACATAATGGGAGTGTTTATATTATGGAAACTGGAGTTTCTTTGTGAAGATTGTCAGGTTTGAAAATGTACCCACCGTTGCCACCCTGCCATTCCATAGAAATCACCCTTCCTAAGGTCACCAATGACCACAAAGTCAAATCTAATAGGAAAATTAAAAATTAAAAAATTACTTTTTATTTGACTTCTCAGTCACATCTGATATAGTTGGTCATTTCTTCTTTCATGAAATGTTTTCTTCAATTGAACTCTAAGAATCCTCTGTCTTGGTTGTCTACTCTTTCTTGCAAGATCCCTTGACCTGTTTTCTTTTCCTTACTCCAACCTCTAAATATTGGATTCTTCAAAGCTCAATCCTCAGAACACTTCTTTATCTATACACACTCTCTAGGTGATCTCACCCATGCACACACATCTCTCAATACCTTTCATAAGTTAAAAGAGTCCTAGGCAGGAGGTGTTAACAGATCAGGTCTGGCTCCTTACCCCAAAAATCAAACAGAAAAGTCATGGTAAAAAGCAGGAGGGAATGTCAATCAATATGGCCATATAGGGAGAAAAATGAGATCAAGCATCTCATCTCCATTTGGGGGATACTGGCATGAGCTTCTGGACTATACAGATAAGGGAAACTCAGAAGTATGTATAGTTGAGTAGTCTTGGTTAAACTGTAGTCCAGTTGATCGTTATCTGGGAATGTTTAGGTAGAGCCTTGTCTATAAAAAGTTGTGTACATCACAATTTTGGGGATAGTTTCAACTCATCACAAGATGTTTATTAACCAGAGCTGTTGTTCCTGAAATCCAAGGTAACTCAGAGCAAAGGAGAAAAATGCAAAATGGAGGCAGAGATGCTAAGATTTTTACCCTACTTTTAATTATCCTTGGGCATTTGCAGGTCTGAGCAAAAAGTCTTAAGTCCTTGTTATGCACATACTTCTAACTCTTATATGCACCTCGCTGGACTTAACAGTTCCTCTGATTACTAGATGAATATATCAGCTGTCATTTTGACATTACCTCATGCATATCTAATAGACAATTCAAATTCAATATGTATGAAACCCAGCTCTTGATTATTCTTTCCAAATTTGTTCTCTGTTCTTCCCCATGTCAGTATGTTACAATTATAATTTACCACTTACTTACTCCAGAAATCTTGAAGTCATTCTGACTCCTCTTTCCTCTCATTCCTCACCTTGATCCAAACCACAATTTTGTGGCTCTGGATTACTATCTCATAGCCTTCTCATTTGTCCCTTTATAATCTCTTCTCCATATAATAGACAAAACAATCCTTTCAAATCACCAAAGTTTGTTTATATATGCCTTTACAGATTTTTCTATAATCTGACCACTCACTACCTCTTTGATTCAATCTCCTACATCTCTCTATCCTACCCCTCACACACCCCTCTAGCCACATGGCCAATTTTCAAAAGAACAGTCCATTCCTATCATGAGACCTTTGTATGTGGCTAGTCCCTTTACCTGAAATACTCCTTCCTCCCAGAGCTACAAAACTACCTCAGTGACAACTCATGAGAGACCATGCTGGCCATTCCCTGGTAATTTTCTATCATCCCCCTCTCCACCTTGCTCTTTATCATGCTTCTTTACAGCACTGCTCACAATCTGGCACATTGTTTCTTGTGTTTCTCCCCATTAGTACCTAACTAGAAAAAGGGATCCTGTTTTTCCTACAGCTATATCCTAATAACCTAAAAAAAGTGCTTGTTCTATAATATAAGCTTAGTATTTGTTGCAGACAACAGAGGTTAAAATAGCATTTTATCTATAATTGATTATTTTCATATGTAGATAATCACAAGAAAATTGGAGTTGATTTCATCTTGTTAGGTCTTTCCTGTCCATGTTCTAAAGAGAATATCAAATATGTGAAGGAGGTTTTGTGTAGTGAGGGATGATCTATTCATTTACCAAGGTATCCAGCACAGGATATTAAATGTGGAAAAATGTAATAGAAAAACCTGCTTGAATGCCACAGCTATTTCTATCCCCTCAGTTGAATAGAGGATAGTCATGATAACTAATTTTTCTAGGTGCAGAAGAGCAGTTTGATTAGGCACCTATTGGCTTTAATCTTGTTATTCACATTGGTTATAAAAGTTTGCTCTTCACCAGGGTAAAAGTACCAGATAGACATTCCATCAGTTCTGTGAAAAATTTCTGAAACCCTCTACTTGATATCTTCCTGCCAAATTCCTGCTGACTGCAAATGAGCACAAAATGTCAGCTTTTGTTATTTGAAGCACTAATGATGGATTTGAAATATTACTCTTTGATTCCAGGATTCACTGTTATGATTTAACTGATGCAATATCCCAAATCCTCTTGTTAACAGAAGAATCAGAATACAATAAGGAACATGATCAAATTCAAATAGACAAAATTTGGAGGAATTATTTTGTGAGTTATTTTTTCAGATTCTAATAACATTTTTAAAATCATGCCCACCTCAAACTTATTGAATTTCCTGGGGAATAGAGTGTGCACCCCAATTGCTAAGAAATATTTTTCCTTTGTAGTTTGAATTTTAAAAACTAACATAACAATCAATCAAATATTCAATGATAGACTATGTAAAGGAAAACATTTTAGAATTAAAGAAAATCATTACTCTTATTATTCTTACGATTTGAAAGACTCTTTTTTATTGGAATTTGGTGCTCATCAGATAAGACACTAATAAAATAAAAAGTATAATGTTCATGCTCTCTTTAGTTCAGCTCTACATCTGTTTCCCTGAAGTACGGTTTTAACTAATGTAGGAACTCATCGTGCCTTTAACAATTGTGTATATAATTCATTTCAAGACAAAGATACTGAACTGAGAGGTGGTATCTATGAGGAATCTCAAAACAAAAGCCCAATCTCCATAAGCTCAGCCCAGTTTTGAACATACCAGAAGGTTATTCCTGGAAACCTTGAAAAATCTTATATCATTCCCCCACTTGAAAGTGATATCTATCTGAATGTATCTGAATTTACTTGATAAATTTGGCAACCTAATCTAGGTCATTGACCTAATTCTCTTTTTCCTCAGACTGAGCTTCCTTCTGATTGATGATGCTCAGGAACTGAGGAATGATGTGTATCCACCAATTTTTGCAAATTCTTACATCAGAAGCTACGAGCTTCTGATGGGAGTATGGCATGTGCACAGGAATACCTGATTTGGTTAATAGTTGTAGTAGTACTAGTGAACTGAGGATGGAAAGACAAATGAAGGAGGAAAGAGTATGCTGGAGCAAGAAAGGCATGTATAAGGACACAAAGGTAGTTGAGAACATAGTAAAGTCAACAAGAGCAAGTTGTGCAGTACTGTTAGAGTTTAGGAGATACATGTGATAGTAGGAGAGCAAGCCTAGGTTAGTTCCTGGTTATCTTGCTAAAAAATTTGGCCTTTATCCTGGAGGGGAAAGGGTATCATTAAGAATTTTAAGAGGAAGCTGCAAGATCAGGGTCTTTGACTGGATTCATTCAAAAGCAGAACCTGAGACAAGGACTTGTGTATGTGTACTTTATTTCAGAGATGGCCCCAGGAAGCAGGAGTGAGAGATCAGAAAGAATGAGACAAAAAGAAGACAAATCCAATGTAAGAGTCAACTGAGTGAACCTCTGCTATAGACAACTGGGGCTTGACTCCATGTATCTCTCAACAGAGTACAAAGTGCACTGCTGGAAGGATAAAAGTTGATGCTTATCAAATGGTTCCCATTCCCCTTTGGTCAGGAACACAGGGAGGGAAAACTCCTCTATGCTTCCAGGCCTTCCAGTAGCTTTCTTGGCTTGGAAGGCAGAAAGCAAAGGTGTGAACATAGCTTGAAGTGCAACATTGCATAAATCTGAGATTATGGTTAAAATTAAAGGAAGCCATGGGGATGAGACTCAGGGCACTGAAGTATCTGCTATAACCAGAGATTCATCTGCAATTTACATAGTAAGTACAATTTATTTATAATCTAGTCACAGGAATTAAAAGGGAATCATTCACAGCAAACCCAAGGAGAAGAAAATATTAATTGATACATAAGTGTCATAATTTATTATGTAGAATTTAAATATTTTAAATAATCTTACCTACTAAGAAATTGTTATCTAAAAACCACAGTACTAATGCCTTCCAAAACTATGAAACAAGCCAAGAGATGTACAGAGAGAATGCAAACATTGTAAATCTATGTGAAGAGCAAACTTGCTTTTTAAAAATAGGAAGAGTAATATGTTTCTTAGTATGGTTTATATGTAGTTTTCAAAATTGTGAATGGATGTTCAAACATAAATAAATTGCCTTTAACTGAGTTAGCTAAATTTGTGGAAGTTGGAGGGATGGAGAGAGAATATTGAGAATCTGCTCTGTGAGGATTTTAATATATGTTAATTCTGTACACTTCTTAACTACCCTGGGAAGTAGGTATTATCATCCCTGCTAAATGTAAAGAAACTGAAGTTCAAGGTGATTAAAGAACTTGTTCCAAGTCACACAGCTAGTTAATGCAAAAGTCAAATCCATATCTTATTGCCTCCTCTTCCCATTTCATGTGCTATCTTAAAAGCTGGTTGTTTTTCAAGATAAAGCACTGAAATACTTGTAAATCTTTAAAAAATAGGATTACAATATTCACAGATATCCAAACATATTGCAGTGTATATGCTCATAAAATGTGCACCTTTATGTTTTTATAATCAAAATAATATTTATAACAATATATGTAGGCCACATGAAAAGAGTATGAAAGTGTTTGAGTGTGGAAAAGGTTCTTTGGGCCATAGGCAAAAGTTTAGTGAAAATAAAATTGGATCAGTGTTTTCAGAAAAGAGAGGGGAAAAATGTTTTCTGTGGTCATGTTTTCCAACTTTAAGTATATTTGCCTATCATTTTAATATAAACAGGGTGTATTTATATAGCCTAAAGCAATAAGAACCAGATTCCTTATTTTGAAGATGCCAAAAATACATCTTCAAAGATGATAAGCAATAACGGAGAAGAGTGAATCAAAAATATCAAGCTTCTATCTGATTCCTGACCAAGATTTAAATTTTACTGCACAAATATACCATGATGACTCATACTTACAGTAGTACCACCCACCCAACCTGAAGCAAGGAAGTTCTGCCTGCATTCCCACTATAATCTTTAATTAGAATTCTGATGTTTTAATGCACAGGAAATTGCATTTAGGTTCTCAGTAGAATGTATTTTTATATTTAAAAAATTAAAAACTTAAAAGAAGGAACCTAAATAGAATCAGCTGACTCTGATTAGATGACTCAGAACGTGTGAATTCTGGTGAACCATTAGACCTAATGATGTCAAGGAAATTCATATACTTGTATTGGTGACACTGAAGTACATCCAGAGAATAATGCCAAAGGAGAGATTTTTATATCGAGAAGTACTAAGAAAGGTGCAGCATCCAAATTCTTCAAATTACTCCAGAAACTACACAACTATAAATGATCATTGAATCTTAATTTAAATCTCTTTGCTTTTCATTTTACAAAGTGAAAAGTGTCATTGTTTAGAAGGCGTGTTTCATTATGGTAGAAACAGAGGCTCTGGAGCAGACTGCCTTCATTTGGATTCCAGATACATTTAATTCTTAACTAAGTGACCCTAACTATGTTGGCAAGTTACTTAACCCCTTTCTGCCTCCACTTCCCTCTCTAAGAAATCAGGCTAGGGCTAGTACCTATCATACTTTTAAGTGTTTATTGAATGAATGTAAGTGCTTACAACAAATAGTAAACAGCAAGCATTCATTAAATGTTGAAAACTAAGCCAAAAGTACTCCATTTATGTTTGTATCACATGTGAAGTATGAAATTCTTTGTGTGTGCTGTGTGTCTGTATGTGTATATTTGAAAATGTTTTTCTCTGTAAAATACTGGCTCTCCAAAAACCATCATAACTATAAATTAAAACTTCTTTATGAAGATTATACATATGTTTCTTAGAACTTGTAATATTATAGTGAAAGAGATCTTCGATAATGACAAAATATATGAGGCTCTCAGGGTAGGGATGAGGACAAAAGGACCAGCAAATTCATTAGACATGACCTCGTCTGGAGCAGTGTTGTCTGGTAGAAACAGAAGGAGAGCTACATAATTTAATGTTTCTTAAAGTCTGTGTCTCAAGCTCGTCATGGCTTTAATTTCTTTGCAGATAAAAAGAAGGTAGGAACACACCTTCATACAGACATTGTTGTGGGAAAAATATCAAAGATTTCTCATATAAAGTTAGAATTTATTGTTTACTTATTTTGAAGGGAGAAAAGAAGTAGCATTCACTCCCAGAGGCCCTTGACCACCATGATCTACTTCCTTAATTCTTCAACTTTCAGGCTTTCTTTTAAATACACGTTAGCCTAAGAACACCCTTCCAATTCCCGTGAGAGCTGGAATCAGGGGAAATCATGGAGTCCTAGTTAGCAAATGCAAAAGACAACTTGTAAGGGGTTGTACTATATACACAAGTGAAGGCCTTTACAGTGTTCATAATGTAAAACATCAAGGTTTTTCCTTTTGCTGAGACTTTCATGTTTTTTCTGGAATTTTTTTATGGCACAAGGTTCTATCTCCTGTGGCAGCCAGGACTAGGCTGGGGGCAGTGCATGAGGAGGCTGTAGATAGCAAGGTGATGAGGGTGTGGGGCATATGTACTGTAGTTATTTGCTCTGCATTTCCATGTAGTTCTAGCTCTGTGGACTTCTCTGTCCCTTGTGGAGACCAGGGAAAAATAAAAGCATAAGTGTTTTTATCTTGCAAATAGTATGATTCTAACATGTTAATAAATTCTAGGAAATTTTAACCAATCATTGTCCTACATATAATCTCAATGTATCATGTATATTAAACTATTTTAAACTTCATTTATTAACCTGATGTCCTGTGTAGAGACTTCAATTAAAATTATAAGTAATTCATATAAAGTGTTTCTGATGAGTACTATTATTAAAACAAGTTAAATTTGCAAATAGGGCAAATCTTAAATTCTTCTAAGGCTTCAACACTGACCACAAACAAAATAGGATTCTAACTTGAAATCTCAAGTCTAAATTATCCAATCACTTAACTCACATTAGATTTACCATAAAAAGATAAGCAGTTTTATAGCTTATAATCACAAAATATCAAACATGCAGATTATTTCTTAACTGAAATATCTTATTAGTTTTGAGTTCTTTAAAGATACATTTTGTGTAAAATTCAAATCCTCTAAGAGTTGGTAGATATTTGAATAAGGAAAAGAATTATCATTGCAGTTAATTGAGGTAATCAAATACATGAAATTCAGACCAAGATGCTGAAGAGATTCTAATCCATCACCCAGATGAAATGCACTGATGTCTTTTTATAATCATTATCTCAGTGGTTCCATAAATCACAAAAGAAGTGATCCCTTTGCCCACTTCCCTGGGTTCCATTTAAACACATTACCTCATTTTTCTGCCTACTCATAATTCCAAAGTGTTTGCCCCGTGTGATCATTTGCTTCAAAAATATTATTTTGATTCCTAATTTAGGAACATGAATTTTCCTTTTAACTTTAACTAAGTGTCAACTTATTTTAAAACTTTGAACTTAATGTATTCTCTCATTTAAAAAAAAAGTCTTGGGACTATTCATTATTGATGTGAATATTAAAGTACTTGATTACATTTTAATTTAATGACTTTGTCTTGCTGGGATCACAACTTGTGGGGTCTTTCTACAAACATGTCCCCTCCAGTCATAAATGTCTTCTTACAGACCTATTTGGCATTCTCTAATTTCTATATTGTTCACTCTTAAATAAGTGAGCCAAAAATACCACCATGATCAAGTGACAAGATTCAATAAGAATACATTTTATTCCTTTCCTTAAAAATGTTTTAAATTCACTTCACTCTTTTTGTTTAATACTGCAGTCTTATGACTTTTCATACATTCCATTTTTTCAATCAATCAGCCATAGTTAATAGTCTCCTTTTGATGCTCACACTGTACTAGTTTTGGCTAGTGGGAACCCCTTTAAGGTTGGCACTTGTGCCTGTTTGATATAGCCCCAATAATCTTAGAAAAATGTTTCAATTTCTTGCAATGGTTGCTTTAGGCTCATTTTGTTCCTGCTCCAGATTTGAAGGGAGCCATTTCTTCAGATTAAGCCCAGATTTCAGTAGAGGGAAAAAATAGCATCAGGGAGAGTGATCTAATGATGTAGGCACTGAGATAAATAATATAAAACATTACTTCTGGGCCATATCACAGAACCAAGCTCAGGAAATATATACATATTGATGTTTATTTCTTAGTTCTAACAACAGAAATTTTATATGCTTTTAATTCTAAAATTTTATCTCTGCTTCTCTTTAAATGGAAATCTTGGTTCTTGGGAAAAATAACAAAAGTACTTATTAACCTAAGAATCTTAAACAAAAAAATCATGATGCTCATAATGCAATTGGTAACATTCCTAAATCAAGTTCAAGGTTTTCTATGCAGTCCTTTCTATTCTTTTTTTTAAAAAATACATTTTATTTGTTCTAATGAGTTGTACATGACAACAGAATGCATTTATACATTTTGATAGATAATACATAAATAGAGTGTAATCTCTCATTTTTCTGATTATACATATTGTAGCATCATATGGATCATGCAGTCGTACATGTACATGAGGTAATAATGTCTGTTTCACTCTACTATCATTCCTTCCCCCAAGCCCCTTCCCCTCCCTTCACTCCCCTCTATCTGATATAAAGTAACACTATTCTTCCCTATCCCTCACTCCTTTATTGTGAATTAACTTCCACATATCAGAGAAAACATTTGGCCTTTGGTTTTTGGCTACTTTACCCTACTAGATAGTGGTGTACGAAGGTGAGGAAGGTGTGGAAACCATCTGCCCAGTGGGAGGAGAATCTTATTACTTAAGTTGTTAGTACCCAGTGATCGTAAAAATCAAACCAACTTTTAGCCAATTTTTATTATTGTTTCTCAATTCAGTTCAGGCTGTGAACCCTTTCTGTGAAACCAGGTTCCTCCACTCCTGAAGTCCCTGCCCTTACCCCCACTTGTGACTGTGACTGGTAAGTACAGCCAAATCTCTAGAATCCCTGATACATGCTCATTCGATTTTGCCATATAAAATCATCCTTGCATAGTTGTCTCAGTTTGGTTTGTTTTCCATTTAAAGACTTTGGCATCTGTACAGCTGACAGTTTGGAGCTCTTAGTAGGTGACTGCTTTAAGCTGCTTTCTCTTTTTGGTAGCAGAGCTTACCTCATGGAAGGTGATGAAGCCCTTCTCCCATTCCACCTTGAGAGGATAGGGAAACGTGAGCAGCTTAGTATCCAAAATTTGGTACATGAGCTTTATTTTCCTACCATCTGGTTCATCTACAATGAGATAATGTATATTTATAAGTGCAAGATTTATATATTTCAGTCCTGGCTGGCACACAAAAGAAGAAAATCTGCTTCCTACTATTTAATTTCTAGTGATATTAGAACTGTCATATTTTCATGTATTCAAATACATAGCAACTTTCTTTTCTAAATCCTATTCTGATATTAAAGCTTTTAAATTTATCTTGCTCCATTTTCAAATCCACAAACTCTTTTCTTTTTTACACCATACAACATTCCCTTATCAACACAATATTCAAGCTATGTATTATAATAACAAAGTTTGCAGAATAAAAATCCAAACGATTTCATACTTAGACTAGCAAAGAACTAAATGTAAATACAGGCTCTTAAGTTTTTATCCCAAAATATCCTGCTTTGACTTTTATCAAAAAACGATATATAAAATCATCTTTATTTTAATTTTTAACTTATAAATGCAATACATAATATCATGTAAATATATATATGCATTTGTGTAACTGTGTATACGTATACACATATGTGTGTGCAGGGTATGTGTGTGGGGGGGTATACATACTAATTTTAATTAAATATAGTTCTAGGAAAAAACTCAAAATTTTTGGTACATCTGCCCTGGCATTTCTAATAAATTTATACTTCTAATTAAATAAAAGACTTGAATCTATCAAGATAAAAAATAAGCAAATAGTTAAGTAAATAAAATTTTAAATAAAATAAAATTTTCTACAGATCCTTCAATAGTAGCTTCTGCTAGAGCTAATTCATAACAAAATCAATTTTGCTACTGATAAACCCTGTTACTGCATATATGTTTATGTTTTGCAAAACATTAATATAAAACTTTAGATATTCAGTTTTTAAATAGAAATTCAATTCCTTCATTTAATCAAAATATGCCATTTGCAAAATTTCCACTTCTGCTTTTTGTAGTAATTACATTAAATTCTACACAGAAAAACACAAAACAATATTATTTAGGGAAAACCATTATCTTTTGCAATTTTAGCATATATTTTAATCTCCTAGTAATATTAAAAGGCACAAATGATTCATTAATCCAAAAGGGAGGGATTTTTGAGTGGACTTCTAATTACAGTTTTGCTAATGGTAGAAATCTAAAGCAGCCACTTTTTTTTCTGCCTCCCTCAGTTTCCTACTTATTTCACAGCTCGGGGACTATTCTTTTCATCCAAAAGTTATTTTGTCTTTTTGACTTTAAATATGTTAAGGTCGGGTGAAAGAATTATTCATTTAAATATACACTTTAGCCTCATACACATATATTCACAACATCACCCTTTTTTTTATTGGTTAAAAGTGCATTAACATCTACAAGTAAATAATCAAATACAAACTTTCTATATTTTGTAATATTGTCAATTGAAACTTTAGGATTTCAATTGGGTATTTTCTAACAGTTTCATATAGTTATTCTTAGGAATGTTTGTATGAAACTCAGCTCTCCAAGCTCTTTTGGAGAGAGTTGCTTCCCATAATATACATGTTTGAATTTCAATATATACTCCAGCCTTCTTCTGGAAAAGGATCCTCCTAAATATAAGAAATTATATTCTTGTCCTTTTGTAAGGTAAACTTATTCTGAGGAAAGAGTTACTCTAATTTTACTTATTTGTAATTATTGGAATTTTAAGTTTCAACAGGGAGAAAGCAAATTTTCAGCTCCAATAGATTACTTGAGAGGTAACAGGTTTTCTAAGTCCATTATTGGTAGAATATATCCAAAAGCCCATTATTTGTAGGACATGTAAATAATCTCACTGATTAAACCTGGAGGATAGTATTGTTTGGGAGAAGGTTTCTGCTTTTATGAAAACTTTTTGCAGGTATCTAAAAAGGCCTCTCCTTCAATTTTCTTTCCTCTCTTCTTTTCTCCTCTCCGTTCCCCCTTCCCCTTCTTCCTTCCCTGCTTTGTTCATCCACTCCCTTCTTTTCACCTTCCCTTCTTCTTTCCTTCCTCTTTCCTTCATCCCTCTTTCTTTCCCTCCTCTCTTCATCCCTCATTTCCTTTCCCTCCTCTCTTCCACCTTCCCTCCTCTTCTTTTTCTTCCTCATTCTCTCCTTTCATCCCTTCCTTTCCTTCTTCCCCCTCCCTAAAGTCCTTTAATGTAGCTTTACAATCTCTGCTGATCTCTGATGGAGGTAAATAAGGATACATCTTTTGTAAGCTTCAGCTTCCAACAGACAGGCAACTTCAAGATTGAGTTTTTTCTTGGCTCTTTGATTAAACAACCATGAGAGTTAATTTTGGCCATTCCTGATGTCCCAGTTCCAAATTTTAGAAATCTGGGACCACAGAGGTCCAATATGATTTAAGCAAGTACTGTGTTTCTCTTGAATTCCTGAACTAAGGGAAACCTATGATAATGTTGACCCAGCCTAGGGAGTAAAACAGGGTACACAATTTTTTTTAAATAAAAAAAAATGTAGATTTGGGTGGTATAGAGGCTAAAGGCTACATGGACAAATGGACAAGTTCATCCTGTGTGTTTCTCAGCTGAAATGAGCTCATGCATGAATCTGATCCACAGTTGAAAAGATATATATATATATATATATATATATATATATATATGGCAACTTATATTGTCATATCCTTCTAAGACTAACAGGATAAAAGGATGAGTTGGTACAATACAATAGCAACAGATTTTACTTGAGTATTTTATTCAAAATAAATTTTGTCTATTATTGTTTCTGAAACACACACACACACACATACAATTCATCTGTAAGGAATAATATTGAAAATATGAGCTAATGTAAACCTCTTAGAGCAGAGGATTCAAATCCCCCATGGTACTCTCAATTGTAAATTACTAGAGTTTTGGCGAAGACAACTGAGTGCAGGAGTTTGTGTTTTAAGGTTAAGAAAACATATCCAAGCCTGGCATGGTGGCTCATGCCTGTAATTCCCAGCAGCTCAGGAGGTTGAGGCAGGAGGATCACAGGTTTAAAACCAGCCTCAGCAACTTAGTGAGATTCTGTCTCAAAATAAAAAATAAAAAAGGATGGGGATGTGGCTCAGTGGTGGTTAAGTGCCCTTGGGTTCAATCCCTGATACAAAAGAAAAAAGAAAGAGAGACAGAGAGAGAGAGAGAGAGAAAGAAAGGGAGGGAGGGAGGGAGGGAGAAGGAACACATATCCAATGTACGGGAAGGCATTGACTAAATCCAGGTGGCAGAGTAGTCTCAGAGGAGTCCATGAAAGGAAAATGATGCTTAGCAAAGAAAGATAAGTGTTTCCTCTAATGGTTTAGACCCCAAGCGACAACTGAGGACTTTGTCATTCTGGTGCACTGGGGACAAGAACTGCTTGTGAGTAGAAAAGGATCTCCAAGAATATGAAATGTGGGACTCAGACAATTTTATTTTAGAGTCTCTGACTGAATATTAGTCATACCAGGAACATCTTCCTTTCTACCTTTAGAATCTGCCCAAATTTAGCAAATGGCAGAGACCCACGTCAAGGACAATAGGAAACGGAGTGAAGGTATAGAGAGAACTGGAGTTGGCAACCTAATCTGCTTCTAGCAAGAAGACAACACAGCTTCTGCTTTTAGGGAAAGTAATTCCAGCAGTTACTATCTCTAAATGATCTACAGAGATTTGGCAAGACAAGCAACTACTGTAGCCTCCCAGCAATTCACCTCCTGCAATTCCTAGCATCAAAGAGGCAGTGCTAACGTCAGTGAAAAACTTCGGAGTCACGTGTCTCCTGGTGACAGACTGCTATCTAGGGAGGTCTGTGGGTAGCAGTAGACGAAAGACATGGATATTCATAAAACCTGCAGGACTCCATAATATATCAAGTGAGAACCAAGGAAAGTTCCTGAATTTCTACTAGATTGCATGGGGCCTGAAATTCTTATGCCTCTGTGACCTTTTATTAATTCTACCAGTTGACAAAATCTGTGACCACACGTGCTTATATTTTGGTAACATGACTTTTTGATTAATGAATTATAAGTTCATCTAAACATTTACCATCATTTATAAGCATTTTGTAAAATGATTTTTAGATGCAGTGTGATATTCTATTTTAGATGCAGTGTGATATTCTATCAGAAGGACATACAACAGTTCATTTAACTAATCTTACAGATTTGGGACTTTAAGATTATTTCTATGTTTTCATATTTTAAATAGTGGTTCCATAAAGATATTTTAGATATATACTTACAGATATGCCTTTGTATAAACCCCTAAAAATTTTGAAATTTTTGTAGCTCTTTTTTTTTTTACTTTAACCTTAGTGTCTGTTCTCTTTTATTTTTTTATGTTTAAAAAATGTCCTTTCATAAGTACTGTATTTTCAAAAAGCAAAGAAATTTGTAAAAAATAAAAACAGAAAAGTAAAAAATAAAAGATTTTTTGACCCTGCTTGGTTGCTTTATTCCATTCATATCATACATATGGTACTCAAAGCTATTTTCACATCAGCATTTGACACTGACAATTAAGCCAATTTTAACAAACATGAGGAATTTTTTTTCTGAAGATCTCCCTCTCATTTTCACTTATCAAAAGATGCCATTCTCTCAAGATAGGTGAAGAGCAAATTGAAATCACCAATATTCAAACAGATTCATAGAGAATTTTGAGTTTTTGTTTTATTAAGTGACAATGTCCAGGTATTGCAATACAGTCACATTTCTATTCAACTCTACAAGGACAAATTTCTTTATTGCATGAATTAGTAGTCATACCCCAATATGAATGTAACTACAAAAAGTCATTTTTTTCTGAAGCATTTTGGAAGTAAATTAAATATTAAAATTCATGCCCAGATTTTTTTTCATAAAGCTGTCAACTTCTCCTTACCTTAAAAGTAAACTATGTGAGACAAAAAATAAATAACTAAAAGCGAGACAAAGAAACACCCAGCCAAGAATTTGGAATTGGAGGAACAGCACTCAGCTCCTCTATATGGCTGCAAATTGCCTAGTTGTTAATGAGAATAACAACAGCAACCACATAAAGAGTTCTGTGTGGGGCATGTAATATACATTAACTAGTTCTCCCAAAAACGTTGTGAGGGAGGTTGCTATTGTCACTACTTTTCAGATAAAGAAACAAACTTAGAAATCTTCAGAACTTTTCCTAGTACCACATAGCAAGCGAATCAAGGTTTGTAGAATTCTAGAATGCTAAACCATTCAACTGTGCCCAACTTGAAAATGGTATGAATTCAAAACTCTCATCTTGCCAGAGTAGACCTACCTTCATACCCCCTCTTATGGCTCAGGTTGGCCTTCATGAAAGATCCTGGAGACTATGGAAGCAAGTATAATTATCTGTACATAATTAATACAGTCTCAAGAAGGTGATGAAATGAACTCTGAAACTACTGAAAATGTATACAAATAATACTTTCTTAATTTGCTTCCTGAGCAGAAAATGAATGTAACCTAAGAAGACATCTGAGGAGAAAGGAGAGTCAGTCTGGTTGCTCCTCCCCCATCCTTAGAGGTGCCCTTTCCCCTTTGCTCCCTGCTCTCAGGTTCTACCTCTTTGGCCAGGCCAGTAGTCAGGTTCTCCCCACAAGACTCCAGTTGAGGAATTGTGGTTGGAGGTTCAGTCTGTGTAAGATTCTGAAATAAAATAATCATTTTTGTGATTAACCTTATGCTATCTTATTTCCTATGCCTGATTACATTAAATGACTTCCTCAGCCTTGAATTATATTTTTAAATATAATGATATTTCAGAAAGCAGTGTTGCCCCAGGAAGAGATGGGAATTTGAGGGGCTGAAGAAAGAGGTTGTGGAGGTCTCCAGTACCTGTGATGAGCTGGTAGGGAGGAGCAATGGGCAGGAAAGACTTCCCAGTGTCTCTAGATCAGCATTGACCTTTTCCAACACTAATGACAACCTAGGAGTTGAGTTAGCATTGACATACCTCTAGTACCACTCAACATACCCTAGTGCCAAGATGCTATGGATTACCCTCCACAGTTGATACCTATGTTTGTCCTAAAGTGCAGCCCTATCCAATCATCCCAGATGGTCTCTTTTAAGAACCCAAGGGACTGTCAGTTCTTTGACATTGAGCATGGCAGTGGTGCTGTGCAAGCCAAAGCCCTACAGTGTCACCCAACACTGTGATTGTGTTGCTGGCTGGAGAGTGCTGAGCAACCTAAGCAACCCCAGACTCCCTTCTTCTCTGGCACAGAGCCCCAAGATTTCAGTTTGGACCACTATGACTCAGGGTGGAAGTTGTGTTTTCCTGCCCCTACTGCCTCCATTCTGTTTGGCACAAGCAGCAGGCATTTCATGACTTCTTGACTTCATCATTTCTGACTTGCTGTCGACATTCAACAATACACATGGCCAGACACTTTTTCCAAAGAATTTGATTTTTCTCCTAGAAATCCTTGTTTATTTATCCATTACCCAGGAAATGGTCCAACCTCCTCCTCCTCCTAGGTGAACGTGCTTGAGATCCTGATTCAGTGAACTACACAGGTGAGGGGTTGGAAGTAGAGATATGAGTTGTTTATTAGAAAGAAATATCAATGTATAAAATTAAGGATTTACCATACTAATAAATCAATAAGATTAATAAACATTACTATATTAATTAAGTGATATGCCAAATGGCATACCAGATTACTTACCTGGATCCTAAACATGTCTAATTCTAACAAGTTTGCTGACTACTTCCTAAAGAGGTCTGTCTCAAGGAAACAAATCATGTGGAAAAATTTTGCTTATAAAACCCATGGTACTAATAATATAATCTGAACTTTGTTACTAAATGTGACATATTTGACAGTAGCTGACAGATACAAATGGACTTAATTAAGTATTAATAGTAATAAATCAAGGCAGGGTTTAAATATATGATTGAATATGACTTTTCTATCAATAAAAATCTGTGATCTTGCTGTCCTCAAAGGAGATAGATTTCTATTGCTTAGGACAGTATAGTAACTACTTCATAATGAGGCTTACCTGTCATCAGGCAGCACTGACATCTTCAAACATGCTCATTAACATAGTTAAGTAGTTTGTTCACAAATCTAGGATTGACCTATTCATTTTAAAAATGTGGAAAATATTCACAGAACTCATGGAAAAAGAAGACCTTTTGAACTCTTAAACAATCTTGAGTGTGTGTGTGTGCGTCTTTACATATTCCAACTCATAAAGCAGAGTATAAATGCACTAGATCCAGAGACCACAAGCTAGTAGTCTTATAGGCAAATTCAACTTGCAGACATGAAGACATATTTTGCTTGGCCCATAGTGTTTTAAACACAGGGATATTTCAGGCAAAATGTCTGTATTTTGTATTTCATTTTGGCAAATCAGGCAATGGTAGGTATCCCACATAACAATAGTTGGTTGGTTCTAAGTGGGAGCTGTTCCCTCTAGGTACAACACACAATACTGTCAGGTTTCTATGATCTTCTCTCCATTCTACTCTAGTCTAGCCCAACTTACTCATTTGTATTACCTACTTGGCCCCTGGACCCTGTAGGAATTTGAATTTTTCACCTCTGTTCTAGTCATTCAATCTCAAACAGTAGAGCACAAAAGAGAATAACTGGTTATGGAAACTAGAGTATTTAAAGAAAATTTTATGCATAAGAGATTTAATCTGGGAATTTAAAAGTTAAGTGGACATGGGATAATAAAAAAGGAAAAAGAAACATTCTTTGTAAGGGACAATAGGATGAATGAAGACATCAAGGCATGAATGATCACTCTTATGTGGACTTCAAAGATTTGGGTAGGCAAATAAAACTAACAGTTCACACGAATAGAACAGAAAGTGTTTGTGTTGAGTCTAATTTGGTCAGGAATTAGGATCTACCAAAGAGAAGTAACACAATGAAAAATGGAAATTTATAGGTAATTATAGGCAAGTTGATGTGTTGGGAGAGGACATATTCAGAGACCAGATGGGCAGTGGTACAGTGATCAGGAGTGAAATAAGAAAGAAGATCTGACCAGAGGTTTGCAGCAATGGGAAAGGGAGGGAGGCAACACATGGGACATTTTGAAGAAGAAAGCAACTGGCCTTGTAGAAAACTTTCCCATAATCTTTGTTCTTAGGTAAATTGTCATCCTGACTTTAAAATATCAGGTGTATTTGTTGCATAAATTGGCTGGTAGTCCATTTTAAATGAAATCCATATTTTATTTTTTGCACTTAATTAACTTTTATTTTAATTAAAGCTACTTCTTTTTTGTAATGTTATTTTTCGTTTTAAATGTTATTTTCAAGTATTTGTCAACAAATAAATATATTAACTTATAGCACTGATGATGCTATAAGTTTAGTATCATTACGAAACTATTGGTTAGCTGAGCACCAT
>JAJEJO010000122.1:743136-804904 GCA_020662805.1 Glaucomys volans | reverse complement strand
AAGCAAGTCTCAGGTTAAGCACTGGTCGTGATTCAAGGTCTGGTTCAAGGACCATCCTATGTCTGACTCAGATGCATCTAGCTAATGAGCGGATTTTATCTTCATTAAGATTTATAGGTATTTTAACCCACATATTAATTAAAATGCCTCCTACCTGAATTGAAATATTATGGTATCAATGCATTATCTAATAAAACAATTTATACACAAAGAAGATTTTATTCTCTCATTTCAGAAGATCCGCCTCTAAATTTTAATGTCTTGACTGGATGTCAGCCAGTGTGACTTTCACACCACAGATATCATAAATCCAGATCTTTTAAAGATGATTTCACTAGATGTTGATGGTATCTATACTAGCGAGTTCTATCTAAAACAAAGTACCAGTCCATGATGATTCTTCTGAATGTAAAAACAAATTTACATGTAATTTATGACAATATATTCATGGACATAGATTAATATGTATATTTAATGAAATGTTTAATTGAAGTTAAAATTATGATATATTCTATTTCAAGTCTATAAGGATAAATATTAAATTTAACATAAATAGTGTATTTCAATCAAAGAAAATGTGCAAAGTAAGACTAACACACATAACTACATTTTAAAAATATATGTACATTATAACAAAATATTTTACTAATATCAATAACTTTCAGAAAAAAGTATGCATTAATTGTAGTCAGTGATATTTTTGAGTGCTTTTTCTGATATTATCTTCTAAGTGAATTGTCTATCCTATTTTAAAACCCAAGGTTCACTTCAAAAAACAGGGTTATACACCATGCACATCTTTTATTAAACATTCCACTACATAACTCTTGCTTAGTGGATAGGAAATTGTCAATTGGTTGGATGTTCAAAGGTCTTTGCAGAATGGCATTTTTCCTACTATTAAAACTGGCAGACTTTTGGTTTCTGAGGTCACCATTGCTACCTGGAACAGTTTTGAAAATTGAGAAACAAGAACTTCTTTTGGTGGAGCACATCAGTACTGTCATTTGAACTGTATCTCTAACACTTTTTTGTTTCTCATTTCCAAAATGCTAATTATTTCAGTAGTTTAAAAAATCTGAAACCTGAATCCTTTATGAGTACAAACCCCCTAAATTAGAAGTCGTACTCATGTTTGGCACGTGTCAGTACTTTGTTCTTTTTTATAGCCATGATTTCAAAAATCTCACTAGGTGTGAGCATCTTATAGATATATTTGCAGTATTGGTTTGTTGGCTTGTCAGTGCCTCTATGTGAAGTTGAGCTCAACAAGGATAGAGCCTTATTCTGTTATGTTTACTGGATTCCCCAGTGTCTACAGTGCCTGGAACACAGTAAGTGCTAAATCAATGCATTTTGAATAAATTTGATGAATTACTGAAAATTTAAAGAATAATTTTTGCATTGAGATCTAGGACACTGTTCCTGTCAATTGTTTTCTTCCACATCAGGAAGGAGTGGAAATAAAAAAAAACTTAAGCATTTTGTGAAACAATTCATCACATCATCCCCCTGAGATTTATTCCACTATGTATAGAAAGTTTCCATGATACAAGTTGAAGAGGATAAAGGGACAGAAGTCAAGGTAGCCCATAAAAAGATGAGACCAACTAACTCAGTGCATCAGAGGAGTCATAACAATGGTAATAAATCACTTATGATAAATTCAAACAACATTTACTTTTGGCAGGTAACTTCATGCCAAGAATTTATCCTGCTTTCCCTTTATTTATGATAAAACAAAAGTGACATTACACTTCGTCATGAAAGAATGCTGTAAGTGATGCTTTTAAAAATATATACACTGTTCTTGAAACAACTTCTTCCTGATTTATGTTTATAGATGTTTCTATGCACATGCTAGCATAGATGATATAAAAAAGAGTTGTGGTCAGAAGCCATATGAATAAGGATTGATGCATTCCTCATTAGATTAGAAGTCTTAATACCTTACTCCCAATTTTTTCTCAACAGGAGTTGATTTTATTCATCTTTTAAGATATTAATGATAACCTGTCAGTGGAATAAAATTCAGATGACTTCAGATCTGTGATGTAACATACTGTAATTACATATTCTGTACTAGGAAACCACTCTTATGGGAACTCTTGAGGTGTTCTCCTTTTAGTCCCGCATTAGTTTTCAACATGTAAAATCACAATTTTAGGCTAATAGTACCTTGACTTTATTTGATTTTATTTTTATGTTTGTTGTAGAAAAGCATCTATATATGCATAAAATGAAGAGGAGGAAAAAAATAGAGAAAGCAGATGTTCTGTATAATTTCAAGGTGCTGCTGAATTCATATTAACTCATGCTACCAATTGTTTCTGAAATGGTCACATGTTTTGTAACTTTTCTGCTAATTTAAAGATTTTGATCCTGCAAATGTTGATTTTTATCTCTGATAAGCTAGATGAAGACTGGGAAGAAACAGTAAAAATATTTTAAGGTCTTATGCCTTCTGTAAGAACAGATATTGGACTGAAAGTTCTGGTTTTCTAATTAAATCTATTGGGTTGATATAGGTCCTACTGTTATGCCCCCATCACCCTCCAGGTCTTTTCTGTATTGTGGTATGTGCTCCACCCTCTGGTAATGATTGGTCTTCTGTACCACTGTGGTGTTTTAGGAGTGAGGATCCTATCATAACAATGCTTGGACGAATAATTGAAGCACATCTGGCAGACTTATCCACCTTTCCTTTTATCAGGAGTGTTACCTTGGGCTGTTCTATAAGCACCCTGGAAATCGATTTTCTTAACTGTAAAATAAAGGAACTAAGCTGAAAAGATGACTTCTAACTGTTCTTCCAGGAAAAAGTAGAAGAGAAGAGGGGATAGAAGAAGTGGATATAGCTTTGGTTTCTCCATTCTCACCAGGGCAGGTCCTCTTTGATTTGTTTTATATATCGAATTTTTATTTAATATAATATTTTCAAAGTTAATACAAGTTTGGCAAAATATGGGCTAGATACACAATAAATCTCTTTCTAGTTTTAGCTTATTTATGATATTATCTTAAAGCACCTTTCTGATCTATAGATTATACAAGCAGAAAAGTAAAGAGAAATAAAATTACTCTGAATGGTAAGATCATGCAGGGTTTTTAAGCTTTTTCTGTATGTTCTACAGTGAACAAGCATTGCTATTATTATCCAAAACTTAATTCTTTGAAAAACAGAATTAAAATACACTTTAAAAACCCAAGTTTTAAAGGAACTTTTAATTGAAATAAATATACATATATATATTTATACACAGACACACACATATCCATATATACACATTAGAGAGAAAGAGAGAGAGAGAGAGAGGCAGAAAGAGTAGTAGATGTTGAGAAAAAAGTGCATATAATCATGGATGATTTTTCAAAGCACGGCATTTTAAAACTCATTTTATATATATTAGAACATAAATCATTATGTATTTTATTTAAGCAAAATCAGCCCAACTTGTGTTTGCTTCAGGTGCTTTTCATTCTTAGAAATTATTTTAGTACATATACTTTATATTTCTGAGTAAATATATTAAACACTAAGATATTTAATACCACTTCATTTTTTAATGATTCATCTTTAGAAAACTGAATAAAAGAAACATTTCTATTGGCATTAATTAGTAAATGAGAAATATTTGAGACAATTGAAAGGATTCTATAACTTAAAACCAAGAAAATTATTTCTGTAGTCCAGTCGAACTCTTTGAAAAATAATATATATGACACTTTTTATCAGGTACTCAAGATGAACCTAATATTTTTAAATTGTTTCTAATAAACCATTTTCTTAAATCATTCTGGCTTTTAAAGTAATCACTATTCAAGCTCCGATGAGCAGTGGAGCCAAAAAGCATTGTTTTAGTTTTTGCTGCTTTTAAAACCAGTTTGTTTTCCTGGAACCAGTCTGCCAAAGTCTTTTTGCAGTTCAGTAGTTAAGTGAGAAACAGATTTGCCATTAAAATGCACAGTCGTGCCATCTGCATAAAGATGTATAGAGCAGTAATGACATATCCATGTTAAATCATTAATAAAAAGAGAAAAGAGGAACGGGCCCATGACTGACACTGTTGCTTAATAACTGGAAGGAGAAGGAGAGGAAGACAGCCCTGTGAACAGTAACAGATTGATGTCTGTCGGAGCCATTTCTTATCTTTTGACAGCGTTTGGGCTGGAGCCATGCTCCCTACCTTCTGTACTCAAAGCCCATGGTTCACTAGGCCAAAGCAGTTTGAGAAATTAATAAAAACCATCACTTAATTCAGAAGTCCCCTTCAAGAATGTGTTCATTAATATTAGGTTGTCATGAGGTGACATATGAAAGCCTTGGCAGATTCCTTCAAGTCTTCATGTGTAGAACTCCTGTGTATTTCCCTCATCAGCATCTTTGAACCTTCCAAATAGTTACTATCAGGATTAACTTGATACAAATAGTCTTTCCTAAATGATTTCTTATTTTGTTTTGTATTGGAGAGAGAAAGAGTTTCAAAAGTGAATTGGTATATGATATAAATTTCAAATTTTAGAAAATCTCTTTGAGAAGGAAAAGAAGAACAAATAATTCTAATCTTGGGTAAAAGTTATACTTTTTGCTCTTCTCTTTGATGATGACAAAGTTGTTAAACAATATCTATTTTTACATAACATTTGAAGTACCAGAAGGAATTATAGATAACTTCCCATTGGTCTCTAGAAGCTAACAAGTTAAAAGGAACTTTTGACCCAAAGGTGGGGGAGGGGGGATAGATACATCTATATATGTATATATCTCAGGCATCAGAGACGTATGAAGGAGTTGATGACTAATTTTAACTATATTACAATGGGGATATAAATCTACCAGATCCCTGGAGTGATGGAAGTAAAAGGATTCTGATGGTATTGGTCTGGGAAGAGTAAAACATTATACAAATTTGGGGACATACAGATATCTTTCTCATTTTTTTTCTTTTTGACAGTCTAAACTCAACTTCTACTATAATTATTAGTTACCAGTCATTGTTGTATAGTTCAATATTCAATAAGATCTGAAACTGGGTAAAATATCCTTTTTGCCTGTATTTCAAACATTTTCTCTGGGTTCTAAATTGACATATGCAATGAGAAGATCAAGGGGTTATAGGTCAAAGGTACAAGTGTTAAATTCCTTGTAGATTGGGTGGTTTTAAGAAAGTCAGCTTCTCTCTGCATCATATTTTTCTCCTTTAAATTTAGATCCTTTTTAGTCCTTTTATTCCAGAATTCTGTTACTTTAATAGCCATCATCCCATTGTGAGGATGAGGCACACATCAAAACTTTTTCCTGGTCATTGTTGAGAGCTTTACAAATTCTTGGTGGTGGGCTCCACAGAAATGCAAAGCACAGTTGTTTGTAAAAGGGAACCACTGGGCTTTCCTCAACCATTTACTCCAAGAGAGCCCAATAATGTGCCAGGAGCTGTGCTAGGCATGGGGAGGCAGTGAGAAATAACACACGCTTACTTCCTATCTTATGTGTTCAGGGGGCACATGGAATAATGGAAAAAACAAACATATAAGTGTTATATTAACTGATTGAGAAAAAGGTACAAGGAGCTAAGAGGAACTAAATATGGCCTGGGCTTTAGGGAAGCCCTTGAGAAGAATTGGCTTGAACTGAGACGTGTATTAGAAGGAGTTAACTAGGAATTGGGTGTAGAGCTTAGAAGTAAAGAGTGCAAAAAGTGTACAAGGCAAAGCAAACAGTGAGTGCAAAGGCCCTGGGCATGCTAGAGAAACTTCAAGAATGTCAGTGTCACACCCCTGGGGCAACTGGAGCAGCAGAGGTTGAAGGTTTGGCAGGGGCCGCACCATGAATGGCCTTAGAGGTCAGGCTATAAATATGGTTTTGAGTAGTTGGTGAGAGATAGTTCTATGACACATTCTTAGGGATTCAAGGAATACCTTTCCACTTCTGTGATGGATTCATTGCACTTTGAGTGAGCCCTCTAATGAAGGAGTTGCTTGCTTACCAGCATAGAGAATTCTGGGTGCATCTTCTGGTCACTGTGGTGAATAATAATAGTAAGCCGCAAGAGTCTGAGAATCAAGAATGCTAACCTGAAGTTGCCATTTCTAAGAAAGAAAATACAGATTAACAAAATTTACTGATCGGAATAATTCTAAACTATAGAATCTTCTTCCCTTTATTTTTTTTTTTTAGCTAGAGGCCAAATATAAAGGCTTTCCCTAAACTACTTGTAGATTTCAAGTTCTGAAAGACTCAAGATCCCTGTCTTCAAAAGGTGATCTGTGGACCTGCAGAATAGCAGCATTGGGAGTGAATTAGAAATGCAGAATCTCTGGTCCACCCCATTCATACTGAATCTGAAGCTACATTTTATCATGATCTTCAAGGGGATTTTTGTGTACGTTAAAATTTGAGAGTGCTACTCTAGGTCCTGGAAAAATGAATTCAAAATAATTATAAATTGGGCATCTAGAGTAAACTTAAAATTAGCTTCTTTGTAGTTAATTATCATTTTAATGTTAAAATGTCCTTAACACTTTCATAAATTCTAAGTTAATTATTGTTATGGAAAATGTTTCACTAGGAAACAATTACTCTAGGCACAGTGCCAAAAGTTTCAAGGTTTAAAATTTACTCAAAACACAACAAAATATTTTGAGTGTATACATATTTCCTTGTAGGGCAGAAATAACCATGCTAAATATCATGTATTGATTACTGAAATTTCCTGTAAGCAAACTATGTTCCCCATAGTTTGCAACAATTCAACAGTTATGTTCTTTGTACTAAAATTATTGTCAAATAATCATTTAGTCCAAAAGACCCTCACAGTCAAAATCAGAACTATTTATGGGATTCATGTTTGAAATTTCCAAGAGTATTTGGATTTATTTGGAACTCATGTTTATATAATAAAAACACATTCTTAACAATTTATTTAACTAAATTTGGAGTGAGAAGCTCTCAATGGATGTATGAATCATGGGAGGCTTGCCAGATGTTTTGGAGTGTGGAATTCAAAATGCATTAGCAGCATGGCATGTCATGAAGTTTGATGCAAAACATTTCTTCTCCCTTTGCAAAAGCCTTGTTTAGTTTCTATGGGAAGGCATGACCTATGGTGACAGTTCATCGCTCTAGGGAAACATCTAAAATCCATAAGTAGTATCTACCCAGACAGTGGAAATATGAGGCAATTAACATAATCAACATCATGAAAAAACCTTCCCACCCAGCCATAACCAGATAACCAAGTCCAAAGTGGATATTTACCTGTTCAGTTTATTTCATTTTTCAATGCCTAACGTGCTGTAGAAGATCTGTCTCTTGCTTCATTCTCACCCCACAACAGAAACTTTACAAAGCAAATACAATCAGTTACAAAAATCTCCTGAAATATCCCATAAATTTACCACCACAGGAGTAAGAATCCCTCTGCTTTCTCTAGGATACTACTGTGCCATTTATATTTTCTTTTTTTCATTCCTTCATCTTTCCATTTTCCCCTAGAATCTAATAATATCCAAGTAGTAGGCTTTCATTTAATATATGTAAAATGAAACCTGACCTCTTACACATCTAAAAATTAGATACACCCATGATTTTCTCTTGGCCCTATCCTTCCCTAAAGGGACTATTCATTTTTTCCTTCTTTTCTTAGTGTTGGACCTCTTGAAAGAGAAATCAACACTATCCAGCCTTATTTCCTCCTTAACCAGTCCTCTGAAGTCAACTAAATTATCTGGTGGTAGTATCCCAAATTACCTCCATATTTTGAAGTTCAAGGGTTAGTTTTTAATTACTTGTTATGCTCAACCTCTCTTTAGCATTCCATGGAATTTCCTCCTTAAAATCCTCTGCTTCCTCCTTCCTCAGATTCCCAGGTACTACTCTTGCTATCTCTTCCCAGACTTCTAACTTTGTTTTATTTTTTTAGTTTTAGCCACATTTCCAGAATTGTGTTCCTTTCCTCTCTTTTCTGTTCTGTGATTAACTTGGTCTCTGATTTCCCTTTTGCCTTTTCTTGGCACTAGCTGTACCCATATCAGGTCATGTTCACAGGGCTTTTGGAAGTTTGATCCATAAAAACTGTTTCTCTTTTACCTAAAAATCTTCTAATGCCCCATTACTTATGAATAAAAGTGCCTTCTTTACTTAAAATGTGAATGATCACGAATAGCATTATATAAATATTTTGGCAATAGAAATCATGCCTGTGTACCAATGTTGGGGAGAAAGACATTCTCTAATGATAATACCTGACATTTGTTGAGTTTATGTGTTTTTGGCATCATGCTAATTGCTTTAAATGTATGCTTCAATTCTCACAATAATACTATAATTTGTTCTCATCACTATCTTTATTTTCTGGCCATAAAATTTAGTGACTTGTTCATAGTGACACAGAGATTAAGTTCTGGAGCCAAGGTATGAAATTAGGCACAATTTCAGACTCCATGATCTTAACCAGACTCTACATAGTCCTCTGTTATGGTATTTTTGCAGTATCACCAGTCTGTAATCTTGCCAACAGGACCCCCTTTTACTAAAGGAATAGCATACCAGGTCCTGTTCTGATCCTTCCTACAGGGTAAGGAGTCTGTGTTGCAAAGGCACATGGTACTCCACACATGGGTGCTCTCTCCTAAAGAATGCCTGGAGTATCTAAAACTGGAATTGACTTCCTGACTCAGTGCTGATTTCCAGGGTACAGGTAGGCCTCTTTGGATAAAGACCACAGTGTTAAGGGCTCAAACCTCTAGTTAAGACAGGTATTGCTGAGGAGTTAGCTGGTGTCCATCCAAAAAACTGTACTTGAGGCTTCATGTGTTGGATAGGGGTGAAAATGGACAGAGAAAGGAAGACAATTGCAACTAGCATCTCTGCTCTACCGTATTTGGGTACAGAAATTCAAGTAACCTAAGGATTCTAAAATCTGGTCTTCCAGGTAATAGGTAAAATTTTCCAAGGAGGAAGACAGAGAATATTTCATTTTGTTGTTGTTTAGCTTGATTAAAATTTTTTAATACTCGTACCTATGGTACACAGACCTCAATTTATCTGCTTGTCCCAGATATGGAATTATTAGGTGTAGACTTGGTTATTGAGTCTAGGTGAGTTTTTTTCCCCTTTTCCCCCCACCCACTTAAAGCTACAGTAGATAGAACATCACAAAGCTTTTTTCTTGTCTTTTTCTTCCATGCATAGAACAGTATTATATAGCTATGAAATTTATTTTGTTTAGATGTATAAGAATCACAGGAAGCAATAATTTTCAAAATTTAATGTATATAGGAACCACCTAGGGTTTTTGCTAAACTGTAGACACTGACTTGGCAGGTGAGGAATGGGACTTGAGAATCTGAATTTCCAACAAGCTCTCCATAATGCTCATCTTGTCTGTCTTTGGACCACATTTTGAGCATCGAGGACCTATAACACTTGTTTAAAATGCAAATTCTTGGGCATCACCCTCAGAAATTCTGATTATAGAGATCTAAATGGGACCCAGATGGCAAGCAAAACAGGAATTTTTAAGAAGCAATCCAGGTGGTGCTGGTAAGGTGGTCTGTAGCCCACATGTTGAGAACAAATGCTTTAGAACATGCTTCTCAAACTTTAAAGTACATATGGATTCCTGGGGATCGTGTAAAAATGCAGATTCTGTTTTAGTTAGATGCTGCATTTCTGGTGGGCTCCAGTGAAGCCTGTGCTGCAGACTTTGCAAACTCTCTCCAAGCCCAGGCTTCAGGCAATCATCTTGGGGTCTCCTTCTCTGGGTCTTTTGCATAAAGTCTGTTTAATTGTAAATATAAGGATGATGTGAGATATAATGTGTATGGACAATATCTGTAATACTTTATTTCACACAAATAATCTTCAAGGTCTTTGTGTGACACTGGATTTATCAGTGCTCTCTTTTGTGAAGGTTTGCTAGTTATCCAGAAAGCTGGTAAGACAAATGAATGACTTAAGAGTACAAAAAGTAAAATGAGCATAGAATATTATAAAAACATTTCAGAGTGGCACTTCTAGAACAGGGGGTGAGGTATAGAGGGCTGGGGGTGGTTTGTTTTTATGCCCTTAACTTTAGGGATTTCTCCTCATCATTTTAAGTTATACCATGGGCCTTGAGAGGTACTGTGTTCCCTTCTTAAATGACAAAAAAAGTAATGAACAAAAGTGAGAGAGTTGTTTCACAGCATTAATGATCTCAGTTGAACTGTCTGGCATTTATTATTTACGATATTTCTCACATTTAGACTTGGCACAATAGTGTTAGTAGATTGCATACTATGGGCAGAAAAGAGCTTTGGAATTGAATTTATTTCTTGCAAGCTAAAAAGTTCAGACTGATTTATACATGTACAAAGGAATAAGATTCAATGAGCCTTGATGAGACAAAGCTGGAATAATTCAGAATCAGGAGCCTGAAATATTATAGGCTGTTTGTTCATCTCTGAAATCTCATACTGTTATTTAAATTCCTCTAAGTTCATTAATCCCATTTAATAGCAGCTGATGCAAATCTACTCGGACTTTTGGGAGGGAAAAAAATAATGAGCCATAATGCCCTCATACCACAGAAAATAATACAATTATTTTTACTTTGCAAGAGGTCACAATTGAAGAGTTTGAGATTTCGAGCTGCCATAACTACAAATTTAGCAAAAAGTAGGCATTTAATGATAGAGTTCACTTTGGTGGTTTAGGTTTTATTTTGAATTGTTTGTTTTGTCTTAAAAACACTAATGCTGAAATGTTGTCTCAAATCTTTATTTTCAAATCACTTATTATATTACCATAAATTACAGGGTTCAGTAAAGGCCAGATTTAAAAGAAAGCACACGTTACTGTCTCATTTTGCTATAAATAACCTGACACTTTATGAAATAAGAATTATCATAAAAGTTGCTCTTTTTTTTCTTCTATAACTCCAGTTGCAAGCACTGAACGAATGGCCTTCCTCCAACTAGCTCAGTGGACTAGTCCAAATATAGGCGTATAATGGGTAGAGGTTAACTGTAGGAAGTCTGAGAAAAATGGTAATCTATAATTTCACCACAATTATAATGTTTCCCTTAAATAATAGTTCAGTCTATGGGGTGAGTGCTAACAAATACCTTTTAAAGATGCTCTTATTACTTTCATTGTTTTGATGCTTTGGCACTCTCCACACATGCCATGAGAAGCAGTAAAAAAGACCTAGGCTGTGACCCACCATGGTTTAGAGGTTGAGGGTAACAATCAGGCGGAGGCCTTCAGCCCATCACAGAGGGTGGAGTACTTTGTTATCTGGAAGACTGGGCTGTGCCACATACACAGGAAGCAAAGTTAGCAAAGTTAAGAGACTTTGTCAAGATTAAGCAGGCCTCCATCAAAGCCCCACAGAGGAGAACATGTTTGCTCAGTTGGGATGAGTTAGAGAAAAACCTTTCTTTCTTTTTTCCAGTTAAAGAGGTAAGATAACTCCAAAGGCTCCAACTTAGTGAGTTTAGGTGGAAATCCCATTTTTTTTTTCTCTTTTACACCCTGCCTTTGTGAAATTAAAATGTAAAGTAAAGCTGTCTCTTGGGTAAAGGATCCAGTGGGTCATACAGACAGCAGTGTGGGCACAGCATAGATGGAATATGTTCCAGGTCCCAAGAATCAAAACAAAGCATGTGAGTTGTACATTAAGAACAAATGGCGAACAGAGAGTGGAAAGAACATCTCAGCAATTTTAAAACTCGAGATGTATTGTTCCCAGGCTTCAAAGTCTGTTATCATCTAATATCTTGGGGACAAAGAACAGTTTGGCTAGAGGAAAAGTCCTCCCTGGATCAGTTGGCAAAGGGAACAGCAAAACAGACAACTGTCCTGAATAGATTTATTGGTATATTTTGGGAGCGTCCTTCTTCTGTCCCCACTGTCACACACTGTACTATTATGGATTGTGATTAGGGATGGGATCATGCATTTTGCCAAGTTTAAAACCCACACAAAATTGTAGGGTTAGAGTCTGGAACAAAACTCCAGTTTCTTGGTGTGGAGTTTTTCTACTTATGGCAAAATGTGGCTTCCGGGAGGGTGAGTTAAGATGCCTCAAAGGGAAAAAATTCTTCCAAGGGAACATTTTGATAATTCAAGTGTAAATAAATATAAATCCAAAACACATTTTTAATTAAAGGGAAATTGCTTAGAAAAACACATTTATATCCACCCCTCTTCCACACAACCTCATTTACAATCCCCTCCAAATAAAGTTCAAAAGGGGTAGCTTTGGAAAGAGAGGGTTTATAAACCCACACTGGATTGCCTCTTTCAGTGAGTGTTTTGGAATCAGGCTCTTTGGATACACATCAGATTTATTAAACTAGTGTTAAAAAAGTGTTGCTCTAAATCACAATAAATCATGTTAAATAAAATAGAAGTAACTAGTTATAAAACCCTTGTTGTCATTTTTCCATATTGAGCATGCTGAAATTTTTGCACTTTTATCTTAACAACATACTAAGTGATCTTTCCACAAGTGGGTTTTTCCATTTCCGAAGAAGTCTCTGTACTTTAACAGCCACAATTTCTCTGAATTTTCACCTGTTCTTTTACCATTCCATCATATCCAGGGCTCTTGAATTACTGTATATGAAATAGAAAAATTTAGATGAAGCTTTATGTTTTTCTTTTAGACTTTCTCTCTCTTCTTGTGGCTTTTGTGGTATCTTATAATTGTTTCATAAAATGCTTTCAGGCCTATCTTCTCTTTATATAGATATATAAAAATACATATAATAGCCAACCATTCAGAGGGAAAGAAGACAGGAACAATGGGAAGGGGGAAATGTGAAAAGCAGTATTCAGTTACCCTTAAACATTTGTAGTATCTATCCATGGCCTAGTATTTTTATTTCTTTAAATCTGGTTTCAAAAGGAAGCCCAAAGACACTGATAATAATCTTAGAGAGCTCTCACCAGCTGTCTACAAGGACAAGCAGAACTTAGTATTTGTTTCCCTATTTATACAAAAAGGCTAGAGGAAGTTTAGTTTGTAGAAATAAAGTAATTAGAGCACATAGAAGCAAGCCTTGAATTTTTATTCTCAGGAGTGTTTCTACATTTTCTTTCCCTTTCCCCATACAGACATCTGTCACCCCCACAAGATTAATCTCGAGAGAAGAGGATATCTTACTCATTTTGATTTCCTCACCCTCTATCTTTGGACCTGGAACTTAAATGAGATGCCCAATAAATGTTTCAAAAACTTTTTATTAAAAAAAATCACATGTCTGCATGAGTGTGCATGGGTGTTCCTTTTCCAAGCCCCACAATGACAAAAGAAATTTCCCCTCTTTGAAATCCCCTGTAGTATTGAGGGCTGCAATGAGCAAAAATACTAAAGTTATATTTAAATCCCATTCATCCATCACATGTGTATTTACACAAATGCAACTAACAACTGACCCAAATATTCCAGGATCTAAATACTCATAATCACCTTTGCCATGCAATTTATTATTGTTTTCTTAGTACTCCCAAGAATATCATGTGTTTAAGACAAAGGAGATTTGAGAATTGATTTTTGTTTTAATTACTAATGGCAAATACTTGTAATAATGAGTTTTAAAAATGAACTAAGAACTGATTTTAAGTAGAGTCAATACTTGTTCTTTCCAATTTGAAACATATAACCCAAAGGCACAAGTAGTAAATATGTGACTTATTTATCTGAACTTTCAATAGTTATCCTTACTTATATGTGAATCAAAGAAACTCAGTGAAAGTACATTTTGGGGATCTATAGACTATCCTACCCCAAACTGAAAGAATCATAATTAAGAAATTAAAGAGTTATATAAAAAATCAGAGTTAAAATCTTTAAATTCTAAATTTTAATCTGTCCCTTATTTGTGGTGGGGGAGCCTTCTGCATTATTTTAAAATAAATATATGGTATTTGACATTATTTACAGAGAAGTTTCAACTTTTAAAGCAAAACTTAAAAAACACTATTTAGTTTTGGTTCGTGGTCAATGCTTACCATACACTAATAGAGAGGTAATGTAGCAATAGCAATGAAGACTTAACTATTTGTTTTTTCTTTAACTGAATTTCTTCTGTTTAGGTTAATCATTAAACATATTGAGTGGCATAATTGAGGGAAAATGAGATTTCCCAGGCAATGAATGGTTTTCTGACAGGTTACAAATGTATTCTGAACAGATAAGCTACTGTATTTTCAATTGGACAATCAAAATATCATTTTACTTCAAAGGAAAGGTAGCAATAATTGAATGCCTTGACTGACTTCATATTTATGGCTATTTTTTCATTATGGAATATAATTGGACATAGTTTTATATTCCTATGAACTGAATGCATTTCTTCTGCTCACGGAATTCACTACATGAAGAGAGGTATTGTATGGCAGATAAATGAGAGGCATATAAGAATCAGGTCAATGGCAATAAACCATTCTTGGTAAGTATTCAGTCACCCTCTCAATGGAGTAAAGGGTATCTTGGTTTATCTTTTCTTAGAAACATCTCCTTTGCCCCTTTAGTTTAGATCTCCACATATTTGTATTTAAAGGCATTTTACTTTTCTTTAAAGATCCTGAGGAATAGGGGAATACATATAACACCAATTCTAAAGATACAAATAATGACCCAAGGTGGTACAAAAAGTTCTTAAATGTTATTTGGAAATTAAGAACTTTATAGTGCAATGAAATAGTAGTCGATTCACCAATTTGTTACATTGGTGACTGTAGGTGTTTGGGGGGAAATTTAGGGAAGTGAACAAAACTGTAATTCAGCTGTGAAGCCCCTCCCCTAATCGCATGTAGCATTCATTCCCTGAGCCAAGGAAAGTGAGGGCACCCTACATATGCTTCTGTAGACACCAGAGGTCAGAGGTCAGCTTCCCCACCTAGCACAAATTTTTGTCTGAAACCACACTTTAATAAGCCTCATTGTTTCATTATTTAACATTTATCAAATTCCAGTGATGCACTTTATGATAAATAAAGCATCAACTGGTCTCAATGAATCCCACATGTTATTTTATGGAAAAGGCAAAGTCAGATTCCTAAGATGAGCATAAGAATCAAATCGATGTTACTCTCCAAATATAATGCTTGAGGTCTTTGTTTAGGATTCTTCTGGAATCTAGGATTAAATAAACTAAATTATGCTCCTGCCAAATCTTTTGATATACCTTGCATGTATTTCTTGAGTTTGTTCTCAGTTTATGCTTTTAAGTCCTAGAGCTCAAGAAGTCTTTCTATTGGGGAACAGTTTTGTAATTAATGCAAGGGAATAAAAATTGGAAACTATGAACATTCATTTTTGTATACAAAAGACAGGTTTAGAAGGGCTTCATAGGAACAGCTCATTCCTTCAACAATCTTGAGATTATACTATAAGAGATGAACGAGATATTATTTCTGTCCCCCAAAACACACAATCTAAGAGGTGGAGTAAGCAAACACATAAATGGAGGATTGCATTACAGCTTCAGAGAGACAGGAATTATACACCTGGGTATCCCAACAGCTGGAGTGGGTTGGGAGTAAAGAGAGGAAATTCTTCCCTAAGAATGTGGTTAAGCTAGGTCTTAAAAAATAATAAAAATAATAGAAATTAGTCTGAGGGCTGGGGGAGAGTGCCCACAGAGGAGGAAATGGTGTAAGTCAAGGTGTAGAAGCAGAGAAGAGCACAGGGCATATGGGAATGGCATAGGCTGGGACATGTGGGAAAGTGGTCCCAGTAAGGCTGCAGTGAGGAGGGAAATTCTAAAGGGCTTTGTAGCTTCTTTGGGATTTGTACTGACAACACTAGGGAATGTCTGAACACATTTAAGCTGGTGAGTGCCATGAGAATTTTTACCCTTTAGAAAGATTTTTACCTTTTAGAGATTTCTGCAGAAGAGAGTACTGACATGATTGAAGATTAATAATGGGTGCTCTGATCTACCTTGAGATGTCACAGTGATTTACCTCTTTGGGTCTAAAGGCACCACTGTTTGGGTGGGGCCTTCGAAAAAATACGAACTGCTGCCACACCTTATTGGACTGTGCTCTATTCAGTCAATGGACTTCCCAGAACCACAACTGTTCCTCCACCGAAGCAGACATTACTCCCTTCTTTACTGAGTGGCCCTCATCAAATACTATTTGGCAAGTCACTTTATTTTCCATTTCATCATAAAAATCACTTTCACAGCTTCACTATTGGAATTTACTAAATGCTCCTTTAATGCCACCATAAGCCATCAGTAATCCTGTTTCTTCAACAATGTCAGTATGACCAGTAGTTATTAGTAATATTTATTTTATGATTACAACATGCCAAGCACCATGATGAGCACACACATGCATTATTGTATTCAATTCTCTAAGAAGGTCATGAGGTAAATATCCTCATATCCCCACTTTGCAATAGGAAGATACTGAATCTTAAAAAAGCAGTGTGATCTGTTCTCAGGCAACACCAGGAAGTTGCATACCTAGGGAAAAAACCAGAGTCCTTTCACCCCAAAGCAGTTGCCCTCCGTAATTTCTATATCCTGTCTGTTTGAACCACTGAAACTTTTTCACTTTTATCTCTTGCTTCTAAAATATTTCTCTTTTCACCATCCCTCAAGTGAAAATATTGCAGCATCTGCAAGAACTTCTTTAAAATGAACTCTTTAAAGTTTAGTTTGCTTTGTTTGTGTCAATTGGCTTTTTCAAAGTCTCTCTTTTGTTTTGTTGCAATTTTGGCTTTACTGGTACTTTAAATCAGGACGTTTCTTCCTGTGGAGTCCACAGAGGCCACTCTTGGGACATCCTTACGTTGCAGCAGAGGCTAAAAATGGAAAAGTCAGGGTCCTTAACTGGACTCTGGCTTTGTAATTGCTTCTGCGGTGCTCCAGCCACATCCCCAGATGTGTGAGAGACAGAGCGGGCAGGGAGGGAAGTGAAATGTTAAAACAAGGCTAAGCAAACAGTTTGCCCAACAGATGTTAACCCAATTCATAATTTAAAAGTTCCTATTTTTCGTTCACTACTCAGACAATGAACATTTTAATTTCTCCTCCAAATGCTGCTTGTGAATTAGGTTCACAAAGCTTCAGTCATTAATATCTCCATCAAACTTTCTTCCTTGTCATAGGTCAGAGAAACAAAAGGGGCATGTTTTCTTTTTATTTGAAGTCTAGCATTATTCCAAACTCTTGTTAGGTTTGAGACAATTTGTTTAAATGTCTCCCTAGTTAATATGGTTACCAAGACTAGATTTAATCAAGATTGAATAACCTATTGTTACAGCACAAATCCCACTGGAAATGCAATGCCCCAGAGTTATATTTACATAATTTTAAACAGAATAATTGGGATCAACTATGAGCAGCTCCCCCAACCCCCAAGCCCCTCTTCACAGTAATCTTAGTCCCCAGATGGAATACAGGAGACATTAAGAAGCCTGGTGAATTTAGTGGAAGAAATCTCTATGGTTCACTTTTAAGGTATGATAGCAGAATATTTGTACATATTTATGATAAAGAGAAGAAAAGAATATTCACATACATTTTTAAAACTCTATTTTGACAAATCATTTAGTTGGCAGAATGCAGTCTATGCATGTGTTTCCTAATCTCCAGCTCTACACTCAAGCCATGAAAAATTTGCACCCCTATGCATCCCCACAATTGACCTCGTACCACAAGTCCCACAAATAGAACCAATTTATGGGGGCAGGAAGTCAAAGCTGCCACAAGTGATGGTAAGAATATTGGTAGTAAAAGTAAATGTATAGCGGAAGAGCAAAAATATTGCAAGTCTCATGCTTGTGCTGTAAAAGGGCAGTAAGTAAAGAAGAAAGGAATAAGGAAAAGAACAAAGAAAATAAAACCCCTGAGAAAAACTTCAGAACCATCCAGTGTTAAGAGAAAGTTCAGGTGTTCTCTACGGAGAATGTTCCTTCAAAGGGAGACCTATTTGTATTTTTTTCTTCCTTTTTTTTTCTTTTGGTGGTATATGGATCATTTTTCATAGGTTAAAAATCATGAACTTAAACACTAACTTAAATACTTAGAGGACTGACAGAAGAGAACTGAGTTATGGGTTGGGGGAGTGGGTGCATGAGTATCCTATTTATAATTGCAGGTATATTTACCACAACAACAGAAGCAGGTTGCTGATGAAATGCTGCTGCTGTTGCTGATCGAAAGACATTTTGCAAAATCATCAGTTCGAAGGCTGGGTGTGACTTTAGAGACTAAATCCTCCATGTGCTGTATTTTGCAAATGAAAGAAAAACACCACTGATGACTAAGGATCAAATATTTTAACTGAGCATATTTGCATATTTCTGTTCTGGATTCTCTGTTGTCCTTTCAGTTATGTGATAAACCTAGGTACATCACAGATACTGAGAGTTTTAAATATTTCAACAACTTAAGTATTTGGCTGAATCACATTTAAAAGTTCCACTTTAAAAAGTTTTGTTTAACCACATCAAATTTCTAGTTTCTGTTTTTCCCTATGGGAAATGTTTCATCTTTTCCAATGAAAATAGCTTTACTTTGGAATAATATGTATCTTATCATATTTTAAAATCTTGTCTTCCAACAAGTGTGTGACTATGAAAGTATTATTTTTTCCCTTCCATTTTGATCTTTTGGTGGGAAACTATAGTTATAAAGAAATACATGAGGAAGTATGGGGGATGTCTAGGAAACTATGACATAAGCAACCTTTGTAACTAAATCCATATGTATAAGGGTTTTAGTAAAATTGTTTTGCATCCAAGAAAAATTTTTACAGGGATAAATATTTTAACATTGATTTTTATTTGCAATATTAATGAGTTTAACTATCTGTGAAAATGAAACTGAGTCATCAATGTTACATATACACTCTGTATTAGTTATATATTTTCATTATATACTATACCAGCTATATATATATTACATATATATACATATAAATTAATTAGAATGAAGACATACTATAGCTTCTTGTTGTTCTGTTTTTCTTTTCTTCTTCTGGTAATTTTAAGCATTAAGACTATGTCTCATTAATGACTACTGTAAATTTTAAAAGACTGGAAATCTGATGATGTTTTTAACACCCACCAATAGATTTAAAAAAAATTATAGCATTTTCCTAGTGATACCAATAGAGAGAAGAATAATACCTATAAAACCAAATTGGTGACGAGATGTTCCACACTAAGTCTACTTTTCTCCTCAATGAGATCCTGGGAAAAAAATTAAATCTTAATTAGGCAGCTTCTGTGAATGAGAGAAAACAGGGCACACTTTCATCCTCCTTGTGGTATGTTCCAGAAACCAAAAACAAACAACCAAACAAATAAATATTTAATAAAGAAGTAAATAAACTGTTTTGTTGTCGGTTCCCTGAGCTCGGCAGTCACTGAGTAGAAGAAAAAATGGGTAGCTCAGTGCAAGAGAGGGGCACACATATTCAACAAAAAAAGCCACATGATTAGAGACTTTGTTACTAATTGCAATTAAACTGAAAAATAAACAGTTGCCTTGTGACTGGATAATCATGTGTTCGAAGGACAAAGGCTGTCCTGAATGATCCTCCTGGCATATTGTTATTAACTTAGCAACAGACGTTTTTAGACAATAAACCCTATGTTCACAATGAAAGTGAAATAATTATAAAAGATGCAAAATCAGCTTTGAAATATTCTACTTTCCATGTCCTGGATTTACGAGGGAAATGTAAGAGGGAAGTAGAGAGAGGAGGGAGAAAAAAGGAAAAAATATGTTTTAGATCATCTACACAACCTGTTAAACAATGGAACAGAGCATTAGGTTAACATTTAGAATGTCTTTGCAGTAACTAAATCTAATTCTATGCAAATTAGATTTTTTTTTGGTCAAATATCTGAAAATCTAAAGGATGCATTTTCTGCATATCTGGGGTCTAAAAACAAATTACAGATAAATTGTGCAAGGAGAAAGCAAAATAGCCATTGTTGTGTGTGTATCCATGACTTTAATTTTTATACATTATTGAGTTGAAGAATTATTCAGGTAGTACTTGAAAAGGTATTATTGATTCAGTAGATGGCAGTCTTCCCACTAAGCGAACAAGAACTATTGTGGAAATCACATTTTAAGAGAAAGAAAACTGTTTTAAAGTAAGACACAGTTTTTCTAATGCTATTTATTAGGACCACATTTAGTTTGAAAACTCAAGTCCTGATGTTGATGTAAAACAATTTAAATTAGTTCCTAAATCAATGAACAAGTTGGAGCTATGACTCAAATTGTTAGAAGAGAAATGACAAGAAAGATGGATTTTGCCCCCAACTCTCTGAGTACTCACTTGCTAGGTAAGAACAGAAACTGATCTGCATAGGTCTGTAGAAGTTGAATTCAAGTTCCTTCACCCTCTTGCACCTTACATCCCCCCACCAAACAAAAGAACATGCAAATTGAACCAAAAACTTCCTTTTTATGTTGCTGTGCTCAACCAGAACTTAGAGGTAGATAAGATTGAAAAGTTTGGTAGCCTTTCTGGAGAATGACACTTTGTCCTAACACTTACCTTATATTCCCGAGCAGGTTACTTAGACTCAGCTCAAGTCCTCCCTTTGTAAAAGCAGGGATAATAAAACCACCCTCATGGATCGCCATGAGGATTAAAATGACTTGCCCTAGACATTTAATAAAACTTCCTTTCCCTTTCTCTGCCTTTCTTGCCTTTCCTTTCTTTCCTTCTTAAAACCTCTCTTAGAAATCTACAAAAGTATATATTCATCTTTGTACACTTTTGAAATGAATTAAATTAATTTTGTTCTGGTAATTTTAAGCTTTCTGTTATGAAAATTGGCACTATTCTTTAAGGGATGTGGGACCCAGAATCCAAAATTGGGGAACTTATCACAATTTGAAATTATATGTTTTTACTTTATTGCATATGCACAGCGTACAGATAATTAATTGTGTTATGTACTATGAAGGAGCTTGTGCATCAGAGTTAATCTTAAATTAAAATGACATTAAGAACATGTTATACAATGTTTAGTATTAGAAATAAAAAACAATCTAGATCTGTTTGGTGGGATAGCAAAAAATACCTTGTAAAAGGAAAATTCTGAATATATCTATTATCTTTTTACTCTATCTAAGTACAAGGCCTTATGATTTATACTCTGATAAATAAAAATTATCATAAAGCAACAGAATCCCTTGCTCCTAGATCCACTAATATTTTGTCAAACACTATTGTGAATTTAATATCAAATGACTTCTGGTTTTATATGAAGAGTAAATATTTTATATTCAATGTCCAATTCTTCAAATAAATTTAAATATAATTTAAAAAATTCTTTGCCTAGTGAAATGTCACAGACTATCAATTTCGGCATTGAGCTTGGACTTAGGACTCCTAAGGCAGGATGCATATGGCTATTCTCCATTCCACAAGTCTCTTCAGGGTCTACCCTGAATGCCTTGACTCTGGAGAGTAGGGAACTTTACTGAAGCAACAACCTGAGAAAGCTGATTTACACTACTAAAGGATGATCCTTGTACCACGTAAACATTTTGGATAGTTAATGAAAAGACAGACAAAGCTGTTGCTCTGAGGGTACAGTATTTATTACCACCAGTCTTGATGGGAAGGGCTGGGAAAAGGATCAATTGTTTAACATAAGGATCAATTGTTTTATATTGCTGCAGTTCCAGTGGTCCTGAGCTGCCTGGCATAGCCCTGTTACTTAGAAATACAAGCTGAGCCTCCTCTGCTGTTAGGACTTTACCAATTTTGTATTGTTAGTCAGAGAGCTACCTGCTTTAAGGAATGTTGTCATGATTTTTTTGTTAGCTTTTTTTGGGAATTTGGTTTGGTTTTGTTTTTCAAGATAAAGTAAATAAGAATCAATACAATTTTAAAATTTCATTCCCTAAAAACTTTTCATATAAATTCTCTTACTTCTTCAGGACTTTTGCTTTCAAAATAAACTAGCACATATTTTATAAAAGATAAAAATGTGGGGTAGGGGAACCTGAAATACAGATCCAAGGGGATGATATTCATTCATGTGCTTTCCAAAAACCAAAAGAGAAGGGGGAACTGTGTAAAATAACCAAGGAATGGTTATTAAATGAGAGAAAGAAGTCTGCTAGATGAAGTGGCTTTCCCTGTGATTGGCATCTTTCTAATTCACTTAGTAAGTGCACTTGATCCCACCTTTACTACATTGCTATGAATATAGGTATAGTTCAAATGTGTAGTGTTAACATTCAAACTGTAAGTCACTGAGAATGGTGAGTTTCTTGAATGTGAAAATGCCTTATCTCATGTTTCTCTAAATTCTCCACCCAGAGCTTACACACTGCAGGCTTTTGAAAAATAACTATGGAAGGAAGGATGGAATGATAGAGCCTGATCATAAATTTAGGGAGATTTAAATTAACGCAGGATAGAGATTGTTGATCTGTAGAATCAACATCCAGGTATTTGTCTATAATGTGAGTTGCTTAACAATCTCACAAACACTTTTCTATCCCCAGCTCTGAGGGGCAGTCATTTTTATTCACTTACTTCTAACAACCATCCAGTGAGATGTGGTTTCACTACTCTCTATGAACCCCCTCTCCGTTTAAAGTCTGCTGACACCCATTGAGTAAATTTATCCTAGCATGTAAACCTTCCAAACATTGCAGATGCCCTTCCAGCATGCAGATCAATTGGCAATTGACTCCAAATTCCAATGGTTTTGCACAAAGTTGGGAAGATATTTGAATATATGCTATTCTTAGTCTCCAGATAATAAACAGAGTTTGGTTGATAGTATATTGATATACAGCGTTTCTAGCTCAAAGGTAGCTTTACTCACCTGATTGCTAATTAGGGTCAAGGCCTTCTGTTTCATAAACCAAATATCTTATTGTGGCTATTATGCACTATAACAATGATTGATAGCAGGATGTGACTTAAGCCCATACTTTTAAATAAACACAGGAACAAAGAAACACACCCAAGTAAGCACTGGGAGATAATTAGTGCAACAAAGACACCCTTGGAAGCTTCTGATTCAGTCAGAATGGATTTGTGATTATGGGTATGATCTTGTGATCACTTGATATTTCTGTCTAATCCAGTGACACGCACTTGATTTTTTAATTCCCTTGATTTTTTAATTATACTACTTTACAAAATGGCCAAATTTTTGATCCATTCAATCCATCTAACCTTTCTGAACCATTTTGTGAAGTATGGAGGATATGTGTTATTCTCAGACACAAACTATTAGTCTCAGTAAAATTCTTTTTCTGTCACAGCACAAAAAAATGGTGCTATGGACCAAGAGAAGAAGGAAAGCATTTGGTGTGTCATGAAAATGTAGCTCATGCTTTTGCACAATTCCCATTGAAAACAGGTTAGAATAGTACCCTTAACTCCTCTTTAGAGTCTCAAGGTGGTTTTTTTTTAAACTTGTGATTTTGGGGCTGTCTCACAATTATACCTAGTACTTCTTATGTTAGACATGCAATTTTATGCAGATTAATAACCGAGAACAAAAAAAGAGACAGATATTTCACAATACTCTAAGAATTGAAGATGCATTTTTTTTTTTTTTGAGGCAAGCAAATCATTCTGGAGAAGGTGAATTAAAGTGATACAGAAAGAACACTTGATATCATACCTAAACACTCTTTTCTGGGATTCAATTCTTTTGCTCTATGTCATAATAACATGATGTATATGATCTATGGATTGAGCTTAGATCAAATGGTCCATTATCTACCCTTTTGGATTTCGAAGATAACTCATAGATTGATCGTACTGTTATTTCTGCCATTGCCTTTCCTAGTTATCGTGGGTTATGGAACAGAGTCAGGCAGGCTGTAGACAGAGAGACTGTCTTCACTTAGTTCTTCCTCAAATTAGAATCTAACCCCCACCATGGTCTTCTGAGCTGGGGCTATGGGCATCCCACATTATTGCTGTCCTCTATAAGCTTCACAAGCTGGCTCTGAAGGACCAGTGTGAATGCTCTAGGGGCAGATCATCCTGCCAATAGATCACCTGGTGTCAATGTGGAACTTGCCATGGCTAAGCAATCAAATGGCATCTCCCATCCAGAACACTTTAAACAATTCAACTTACACATGAAATGAGTGCCTGTTATGGAGTTGAAATATTCTACCCATATAGAACTGTGGTTTGCAAATACATCATTAAGATTACTCACAGGTAATGTATAATAGAAATTTGGCTCTACTCTGTTCTTTTGGCAAATGGTATATTGATACATCTTCACTTCTCTGATGTGAAAGCAGATTCTTCTCTATCAGCCTCAATATCAAGAATATGCAATAATTGAGCTGAGTATGGTGGCACACACCTGTAATCCCAGCAAGGCTCCCAGGAGGATCACAAGTTCAAAGATCAGCCTCAGCTATTTTGTGAGGCCCTCAGCAACTTAGCGAGACCCTGTCTCAAAATTAAAAATAAATAAATAAAAAAGGTTGACGATATGACTCAGTGGTTAAGTATCCCTGGGTTCAATCCCCAGTAACAAGAGAAAAAAGAGATAGAGAGAGAGAAAGAGAGAGAGAGAGAGAGAGAGAGAGAATATACAATAATCATCTGTAACTCAAAACTCACCTGAATATCAAAATCTTCATATGTATCTCCTATTATTATAGTAATATTAAATGAAAATTACTTTATTTTTATTTTTTTTAAATTTAGCATTTTATTATATATAGGAACTTCATCGACTCATTTTTAATGCATTTAATGTTCTTGTTAAAAGAAATTCAGTACTAATTTCATTCCAAATAAAACATGCAGCATTATTTTAAGGGGGAAAATAACATTTGCTTTCTTTTTTCTTTTTGAATTTTTTTCATTTCTTAATTTGTTGTAATTAGTTGTACATGACAGTAGAATGCATTTATACCTTTTGATAGATCCTACATAAATTGGTGTAATTTTTCATTTTTCTGATTATTGTAGGATCTGATTATTGTAGGATCACACAGTTCATACAGTCATATATGTACATGAGGTAATAATGCTTGCTTCACTCTACTCTCCTTCCTATCTCCATACCTCTTCTCCTCCTTTCACTCCCTTCTCTCTATTCTTCCCTATCCCCTCCCTTATTGTGAATTAGCATCTGCATATCAGAGAAAACATTTGGCCTTTGGTTTTTTGGGTTTTGATTTGTTTGCTTAGCATGATGTTCTCCAACTCCATCCATTTACCAGCAAATGCCATATTTTCATTCTTCTTTGAAGCTGAGTAATATTCCATCATATATATACACTGCATTTTCTTTAATGAAAATTACTTTAAAATTATGTCTGAATTCTTTCATCATGTTGTGAATTTGCATATAAACATAATTATTAAGTAAAATTAAGTAATACTAATAAAAAAATACCTGATTATTGGGCATCTCAGAAATCTGTGCAAAAAAATAAAAGTGGCAAAATATGGCATTAACAGAATCATTGCACATGATGCATGAATAGTCTTAGCAATTGGCCTTGTGCTAAGGAGAGACAAATTATGATCCATCATTGTCAAGACCATTCTTGTTCTCAGTTTTGAAATACCTTTAAAAAAACTGACTTGAACTTAAAATTTATTACTCTCCTGACACTTAAAAACATATTTTCACATCACTTCCCTATTTGCTTTATCACCTTTTTAAAATGAAAAGTTGAAGATTAAAATTTTATATACTTTTATTACTAAGTTTCCAATATATGTGACATCTTGTAAACACTATTACTCAGTGCCACACCCGTGGCTTTTTCCAGTTCCAGATCAGTTCAGCTATTACCATAAAGACACAGTTAACTCGGGGCAGACTATGAATGGTTTTTGTGTCTTAAGCTAGTTGAAGTGATCTCAAGGGTTTTTAAGTCACAGAACTCTACACTCTTTTCCTGAATAACTTATGAAATTATCTCAGTCTCTTTTTCATTGGAAAACAAAATTTATTACTTTTCTTACTTGCTACACACTTCTATCCTTTTCACCAATGAAAACTACCTAATTTTTTAATAAAAATGGTAAGTTACTTCCGTAAATGTGTAAAATAGTTTATGGATTGAACTCTTTTTAAAGTCTGAGCTAAATTAAGGAATCAGCGTCCAGAATTTCCAGGAGGAAGGGGCCAAATATTACACTATGACTAGGAGCATTCCTCTGTTGAATGAAAACTTATACTTTAGTTGACCAGGATTATCATAGTATTTCATTTTGATTAATATTCATAATTAAGAAAACGACTTTGAGTCTAATTGAAAACAAGCATAATTGTATGCTCCCATACAAATAGATAAAAGTATCCAAAATGTACAGTTCTGACTAAAAAATTTAAAAGTTATTAATGAAATTGTGAAATACAAATCAACAAACTTGGTGTTATGGTTTGGATGTGAGGTGTTCCCTCAAAAGCTCATAAGTGAGACAATGCAAGAACATTCAGAGGTGAAATGATTGGGTTATAAGACGCTTAACCCAATCAGTGAATTAATCCCCTAATGGAGATTGACCAAGTGCTAACTGAAAACAGGTAGGGCCTGGCTGAAGTAGGTGGGCATTGGGGGTGTGCCTTTGGGGTATATATTTAGTATTTGGTGAGTAGAGTTTCTCTCTGCTTTCTGATCATCACGTGAGCTGTTTCCCTCTGCCACACTCTTCTGCCATGATGCCTTACCTGCCTTACCTGGAGCCCCAAGGAATGGGAGTTGGCTGTCTATGGACTGAGACAAAATGTGATAAAATCATGAGCCCCCAAATAAACTTTTACTCCTCTAAAATTGTGCTTGTCAGGCCTTTTAATTATAGCAGTGAAAAATCTGACTAATATCCATGGGTTTCCTAAAGGCATGAAGTTGTGTGTTTTACGTCATTTTATTTTCAGCTCCAGGCTCAGAGCTCCATACCTACGAGATGTTATTAAATGAAGTTTGCTGCATAAATGTTCTCCCACTAGATATCAAAAGGTTCTGTAAAGACCTTCTCCTGCAGTCCTGGGTACATTGTATCTACTTCAAATACAGACATGGGAAGGGAGAACTATCACTGTAGTTAAGTGGTTCTCTCCTCTCATACCTGGCAAGTTTCTCTTCTTTGAACATACTAAAAACATAATCCCCTTTGAGACTTCCTTTCTTTTGAGGTATACCTGATTTTCTTCCTGCAGAGACCATCAGTAATAAAGTTAATGTCAGCAGTTTGAATCCTGTCTAAGCCTCTTAGTGGATAAGTAAAGCACAATTTATGTACCTCGAGGACTCTAGCATAGTGGCAGAACTATTTCAGGAAACAAAAGGACCAGTTTGAAGTGGCTATGTCAGAGGAAGTGGTATTTGGCAGAATAGCAATGCCCAGGAAAGATACTCTGGTGGGTCACTTGTCAGCCATGTCAGCAGTGGGGGGATCTTTCACAGTTTCCCTGGTGTTGGACTCCACTAAGGCAGTGGTTTTCAACTTAGACCTCACACGAAAAGTACTGGGGAGCTCTGAAGATGGATCTAGTCCTATAATCTCAACCCAATCCCAACTGACTCAGAATATCCCTTAGCACAGGCATTGTTTTTCAAATTTCTTAGATGACTCTAAGGTTCAGCCAGAATCAGAAACCAAACATCTAAGGATGCCAGAGCAGAAAAAGAGAAATGGCATATGGAACCATTTCCAGTGAGTGTTCTTTGTGAGTACATGTAAGATGACTCTCCCTGGGAGACCCAGAAACAAGGAGTGAAGAAGTGGGAAGGAGGAGTTGGCTAAAGGAGCTTCAGAGCTACAAGGGCAAGTTCACAAAATGTTAAGCATTCATTTCTAAAAGTAATTTTGCAGATAGATAGAAGTGTCACAGGGTCAAGCTTTAAGTTATGCTGATATATGGAATGCTGAGGAAATGTAGATTCTTCTTTTAACATGAAGTAAACTGATGGACCTTCTGGGCCTACATCTACTGGATTAGAACCAAAATGCTAGTCTTATGCTTAATACTTGGGAATTTCCAAGTTTATAAGCAATTTTTTAGATTGGATAAAAAGGCTCAGTTTCTCAGAGAGCCTCCACTAACTCCTGATGATTTCCCTGAAGAGATCAGGTGGGTGGGTGCAGTGTTGCCTTCCCTGCTGGCCTCCAGTGCTCATATCTGTGTCTGGTGACCTTGTGATCCATTCTTTTATTCACAGGCCATCTGCTCTTCACTGAGCATCAACTCTCACTTGAGGTAGATGTGAAGTCACTGTGTATATTTCCTGACTTCCCTGATTCAGCAATCCCTTCCTCAGGCACCTCAGCCTGTCCATCCACTCTTCTCAACCCTCTTCATAGATGGACCTTCCCCATGTGGGCATGACCAACATTTTTCAAGAGTTCTGTGTCAGGGAGTATGTTATGTGTCCTTGACCCTCATGTTCTACCTAACACCATATCCGTCCCATACGGCTGATGTTATGATTTGCATTTGAGGTGTTAACTGAATCAGTGGATTAATTACCTGATGGGACTGAGTGGCAACTGAAGGCAAGTAGGGTGTGGCAGTAGGAGGTGGGTCACTGGGGCTGTGACTTTGGGGTATATATTTTGTATCTGGCAAGTAGAGTCTTTTTCTCTGCTTCCTGATCATCATATGAGCCATTTCCCTCTGCCACACTTTCCACCATTCTGTTCTGCTTCGCCTCTAGCCTTGAGGAATAGAGCTGGCTGACTATGGACCGAGACCTCTGAAACTGTGAGCCTCAAATAAACTTTTCCTCCCTGTTTTGGTCAGACCTTTTAGTTATAGTAGAGAAAAAGCTAACTAAAACAGCTGAAGTAGAGAAAAAGGAAATCAGAACAGATATTTAATGGCTTTCTCTCTCCTTTCTTGTTTCTCTTCTACAAACTCATTCTTTGGTGGGAGGCATAGACCTACTTTTTCCCCTGTCATCCCTCTACAAAAGAACAATAGGTATTTTTTTATGCCTGAAATTGCAACTCTTCTTTAGGGGTTGCCAAAGGGTAAGGCATATCAATTCATAAAATCCTCTATTAGGACAACTTTGTTATCAAACCTATTATCTTGCTTTGTGGTATCCTAAATGTCAGTATCTGGATATTTTTTTCCTTTCTTTTTCATTGTTCAGAAACAAATCTGTCTTTCTTTTATCCAAACTTTTTAGGCAAATGGAGATCTGAGGCCTTTCAGGGACAAAGTATATATTTAATTGGTGAAGAAGAAAGAGAAAAGCATATTAATAAATTCCAAGCTCATGGCAGAAGCAGCTATTTTGGAAAAAAAATTATATCTCTTATCATTTGGGGGGAAAGGAGGAGATTTTAAAGAAAGGAGACCTTCCTTTTGGTTCTGTCACCTATTTACTATTCTTTATTAGGAGCCTACTGTGTGCTGCTAATCTTATAGTCCCACCAGTCTAGATAAAATAATAGCTAATTTCATGGTTGTCCTGAAGATTAAAGGAAGGAATGTAAGAAAGCACCTTGCCCAGTGCTTGCCATGTAATAGAAACCAGCTTTAGAGCAGGGTGAAAGTCAGGGTCATCTAGTTCTCCAGCCCAGCCTTTTTGTTTGATGGTAACTGTTGTTGTTCTTGTTTGATGGTTAGGAATATACATCACATGTCAATGCTAAAACTTAGAGAAAGCTGATCTAACTGGTATTTCATCACTCCCTGATGTTGTCACTCCCTGATCTTTCTTTAATCTGCAAGATAATTTATAATTATCAGTTTGGTCCTTCAAGGTCTTGAGAGGCCTGAGAATAACTGATTTCTGTCCAGTCTCAATTGGTAATAAATAGATTGACTCTATCTTATTTCCTTGAAAATTGGTAATTGTTGCAATAATTTAGACCAACCAGAAAACGACCTGACCATGTCAGTTAATAAAGAATTTGCTATACAGAACGCTATATTTTATTCATTTAAACTGGCTCCCATGAGGCAAACTCCCTCTATTTAAGAAAATTAAGAAAGTTGTGACTCAAGAGCTGACTAAAGGGACCGGTAGGCTATAGAACACTTGCCCGCTGAGTCACCAGTTCAAATGTGACCCCAAATTGCAAACATCTGAGTGTCATTTGCTAGCCTCAGCCTGATCACTGCAGGAAGAAAAGCCACATCACATGCACAGCAGTTACCACCACAATTGCCCGTTGTTCTCAATGGAGAAGCAAGGCTCAGTGCACCCCAGAACACATTCTGTTTTGCACCTCAAAGAACAGTGCCCAAACAAAATCAAGCCCCAAGATTTACTTTCCAGAGTCATCAACCACCTTTTCATTATATTTTGTTTCTAAATGAGTTTCAATTAGCATTCAAGACACAGATATTTTGTTTCATTGAAATGTCATTGATTAGGGAGGATGAGGTACTATATTCACTAATAGCCCAATATCATAAATATGAGTAATAATAATTATTAACATTCCCTGAGCATTCATGATGTGTCAGAGATTGTGATAATCTCCTAAATAGACTACATGATTTAAAATGTAAAGCAATCCTGGAAGTTAGCAGCTATGCTTTTCAAGTGAGATGCAAGTAGCTCAGGTATATCAAAGATCTGAGTTCAAGAGCACAGTGAGTTAACTGCAGAGACAGGAGTTTGCATTTGCTTTTCTCATTCCACAGCCATGCTACTTCTCTTCTGTTCATGCATTTCCCACATCTTCCCTCCAGTAGAAGTTTTTGGTTTAGTTATTTTTCATACATTTTGGATGGAATGTTTTGCCTAGAGGACTGACCCTTTGAGTGTAATGACCAATTAGCAACTCTAAGATTGTCAAATCTAGTTATGTTTGGGGTTAATCTAAAATTGTGAAGACTTAGCCACCTTAAAGGAAATTTTTCTACTTGCTTTTCCTTTTTATGTCATTTCAAATTTTTAAACATTGTTCATGGACAGTATAATTTAACCTTGTGCTCAGAATGACCCATAAATAAATTAAAACTGGAAACAAAACTTGTTAATCTTTTAAAGTTGACTTGTCATCAGAAGATGACAACTTTTTCTTAAACCGAGTGTCTTTATCCTATTCTTTGGATGTCTATGAAAATAAATTATTCTTTTAAATATCAAATGCAAATTTTCTCCTTGACAGAATAGTTATTTTATGTGAAACAAAATCCACTCACACTGACATATAATAATTCCAGGAGTTCTTGGGGAACTAACATTCCATAAAATAAGTTTCTAATTGGCAAAATCAATAACTCATTCATCCCATGGCAATCAAAACCTAAAGAAATTATAGATGAATTCAAGAATTAAATTTCCTTTATAGCTTTAAGGATTTTCCTTATGGATGGAGCCATGGATTGCTTGCTTGTACAATGGCACATTATAAAATGGTGGACTAGAATCTCAACTGGTGTTATTAAAATTGATACCAAGGTTTTCATTTAGAATAAATAGTCTTAAAAGTGAAGACAGCAAGCAAAAATTTTAGTCAATGGACCTCATCAGGTGAATAAAGATTATATGTCTCTTAGTTCAGAATGGTCATATATTTGAGTTCAAAGATTCAAACCCCTTTATATTAAAGCCTTCCCCATGTAATTCAGCCTAACAATGAAATTTGGTGGTGCATGGGAACTGTAACAGCACATCTTAGCTAGGGAAATCAGCACAAGCAGTAAAGCAAACAAGCACTTAGACCAACAGCAACAACCACCAACAAAAGAACACCAACAGGTTTATGAGGCATGGGGCATTAAATTTAATAGGTTATAAACCATGATTAAATTACAAACATCATTTCATTTCCAAGTTCACAGTGAAGAACCACACCTGTTAGGTTTAGCTACATGAGCAATATCCATAAATATTAAATGGGGTCAGAAGGATTCCCAAGTGTAGGGACAACCTGAGTACAGGAACCTGAAACAACCTTGCTGATTGTGCCAGGAAGGAACTGCAGGATCAGTTTTGTTTCATCCTGAGAACTCTATAAACATAGTTGTGGGACCCAGTTGCTAAAAAGAATCCTATATTCCTTTCCAATTTACTTGTAGTTAGAAAATCACTTTGTTCTACAAATTCCAAAATAGTAAATATGTGGAAAGAACGTAAGATTGGTATGACTTCCCAGATGTTTTGACAAAAATTTGAGAAACATTTTTAGATCAGAACAGGTTAAAGAGATATTCCTAGATGTTGTAGCATTCAGAGAGCAGTGGATACCATTTGCCAGATTAAGTCTAAAATTAAGCCTGACAGCTGATGACCAGTAGTAGTCTGGCTAGGACTCATAGCTAGTGATTTTTTAAAATTGTATTGGTTTCAACAGAAGCTCTAAGTACACTGTCCTGATATGGTGATGATCCCTTCAAGCTGGGCACTATTATTGACTATGTGCAGGCCACCAGTTCACCATAAGCCCTTTCTGCTCTCCTTTTCTTATATATATTACCTTCCTGGGTCCATGTATTTTCAGCCTCTGAACAAAATTAATGGCCCATTAAAGAAAAATATGTTCTATGATTTAACATCTTTCCCAATTCTATAGTCTCAAATGTTTATATTTTCTGCCAGCATATATCTTTCCTGTTCCCTTCTCTCACTTAAAAAATATAAATAAATAAATCCCCTTTAAACTAATGGGGAAGTAAAGGCCTGAAATTATCTTTGGAAAAAAGTGTAAGATATAGTCAAAAGAGAGAAGTTAGGAAGGAAGGTCACTTGGATCTCAAGGTTTAAAGTTATTTTTTAAATGATCTTGCCAAGAAACTAGAGTAAGAATTATTACAACTGTATGTCTTCCTAGTGCCAAAGCATTGGACTTACAGAAAGGCATTGGTTCCAATTTTTAAATCTTAAAATGTTAAAATAATAGTTCTCTAACAAAGTGTATTATTTAGTATAAGAAATTCATTTGGAGATGGTTCAGAATTACGTGACTCTCTGATGTTGGACTGAAACTGATTGTAGAATCTTTTTGATGAAAATGAGTTGAGTGTGAAATGAACTTTTACTGAATATTAGATATTGGACTGTGTACTTAATATAATCTATTTTATTGTTATATCTGTTCTGCAATTGTTTACCTAAATTTTTCTATTTGTTCTAATTGGTTGTACATGACAGTAGAATGCATTCTGACACATCATACATAAATGGAGTATAACTTCTCATTCTTCTGGTTGTACATGATGTAGGATCACACTGGTCATGTAGTTATATGTACACAAAGGGTATTAATGTCTGATTCATTCTACTATCCTTCCTATCCCCATACCCCTCTTCTCCCTTCAGTCCCCTACCTAATCCAAATGTTTACCTAGTTTTTAATGACAGAAGTGGAACTGAGATTCAAAGAAATTAAGGTACTTGCCCAATGTCACACAGCTAACAGCGCTTGGCATGTTCCCTAAGTTAAGTGATTATGCATTCAAACAGCAGAAACTAGGCCTGCCATTGAGCATTCTCATACTATACTATAGTTTTTTTTTATTTTGACAGAGGGAAATAATGCTGAGTACTAGAAATTAGAATTAATAATAATACAATCCATCTTTCATAATATGATCTATCTTAATTGCTGACCTGTGGCTGGAATTCTGATAGACCACAGTGAGCAAGCTTGAGGATAAATGATGCTCATACCTCTTATACTTGATTGCTTGTTTTCAATTCAGCATCATTTCTATCCCCAAAGAAAGAGAAGTAGTATAGACAATATGTGAAAATGTAATTGAAGAAAAGTGTTATTCCCTTCTTTATACTTCCTCCTTTCTGCTGGCTGGAAAATGATGGTTAGAGTTCCAGGAGCCATTTGGGGTGTCCATGGAATTTGGATTACTGAAGATTCACATATCAGAACAGAAGTCTGAAGAGATTGGGTGCCTGAAATTGTAAGCCAGAGTTCCAAAACTAGACAGCTATCTGTAGACATTTACATGAGATGGAATGAATGTTGTATTTTATTTAAGTCATTGATATTTTGACATTGTTGTCATAATGAGTACTAACCAATTTATTAATCTTACCAGGTACTTTTCACACTATTAGTAATGTTGAAAGAAGGAGGAGAGAACTTAATGGTACTGCCAAGGGGATGAGCTTGAATCACAAGGACATGAGTAAGAGTATGATCAACACTTTTACCACCTATTTAATGTCTACATAAAGACAAAATTGTTTTAGCTGTAGATTGACACAATACCTTTATTTTACTTATTTTTTTTAATTTGATGCTGAGGATCAAACCGTGTCTCACGCGTGCTAGGCAAGCACTTTACCACTGAGCCACAATGCCAGCCCCCCAAAAGATATCTTAACAACCAATTATTCTGGTTAAAAAAGAAGCAGAACTAATTTTGAAATGCATGGAACGCAATGGGAATGACTTTATGATTTGATCTTCCTCATAAAGTTGATATTTTGCTCCAATGTATATATTTTTTTAATTTAAAAGTTCTTTTTATTTTTTATTTTTAAATTATTTTTACAGACTACATTTTGATTCATTGTACACAAATGGGGTACAACTTTTCATTTCTATAATTGTGTACAATGTACAATGGACTATTATTATTCAGCCATAAAAATAATATTATGGCATTTGCAGATAAATGATGGAATTGGAGAATATCATGCTAAGTGAAATAAGCAATCCCAAAAAACCAAAGGCCAAATGTTTTCCAATGTCTATTTATTAATAATTTATCTGTCTCCTATTTCCAGTGTAAAATTTTAGGTAGCTTAGTGGCATACTTACAAGACAAAAGAAAATGAATGGGAACATTAGAAAAAAGGTCATATTAGGAAATAATATGCAGGAGAGAAGAAGAATTTGGACATGGTGGAGAAGTTGATGAAGATGAAGATGAGGATGAAGGGCAGAAGAAAGTGGGAAAGGTGAAAAGAGGAGGAGAGAAACACATGATGAAGGAGAAGATGATTAAGACCCCAAATAAAATGCAAAAACAGAACCATTCAATATTGGTTGGACTGCTCATGGATTTGATAGTTGTTTAAAGGAAAATTGGTGGCTGTGATTGCAAACCCCAGGACACCTACCCACCCAAAGAGCCAAAGAAAAGTTCCTGTGATATTCTGCCTTCCTCCTCTTAGTCCCTGTTGATAATCTACCACCAATTTTGAGGATTTTATTCCAACAAAATTGTAAGTGCTGTTAGGTTTCTGTGTAAGATTGTTGCTGTAGCATGGGTAGCTGTGATTTGTGAGTCAACCATCCAAAGACTTCTAGTTTCACAGAGATTGTAACACCATTTTTACTTCTCATGTAACACAAAAGCTTTGTAAAGAAAATCTTAACATTTTGTGAAAAAAAAAATAATATGCAAGATGCCTAATATGAACTGTGTTTGTTTGCTCACCAGTATGAATTGTGATTTGTTTGCTCACCACCAGATTCTTGGAACCTAAAAGTTGCTCAATAAATATTTGTATAATTAATGTGTAAATTCTGGGTAGACATTTGTTGGTTTTGCCTGTCCTACTCTTTCCAGAAGAAGCACTTCATTTGTCTTTGAATAAACCCCTCTTCAAGGAATACATGTAGGGCTGAGGGCACCTCTGATCTGGAGGTGGGGCTCCTGACATAATCTCTACTGCTCAGAGCCCTGCCTGGGACTTTCTCTGCAGATAGGCAAAACTCCAACCCTCGGAGTTGTTGAACTGGTGGAAGACAAGCTTGTCCTGTGTCCCTTTTATTTAGATATGAATGTGATCCTGTCTGAAGCTATTTGAATACATGCACTTCTCAGTTATCTAAACCAGTGATTTTCAAGTAGGGTGATTTTTCCTGCCTGTAGAGACATTTGGCAATGTCTGAACCTTGGGGAATGATCCTATTGGCATCTACTAAATAGAGTCCAAGTTTAGCTCCTAAACATGATAAAATGCACAGGATATCCTCCACCCCGATAACTAAGACTCATCCAGCCCCAAATATCAATAATGCTGAGGCTGAGAACTTTTCTGTGCCAACTCATATCCCTTTTTCTCAAGTCAGTTTCATTTGAGTTCCTTTACTTGGAACCAAGAGTCTTGGGTACTAATGAGTGGATCTAAAATTTGAGTCTTACTTCTTAGCAGCTGGGTTAAAGCACAAAATAGAATAAGATTATTTCTCAGGAGGTGCACATCAAGCTAGCCAAAGCAGCAATACTTAAAATGAATGTCATCCATGAATCCTCACAAAGGAAATAGAAACCGAGTTTTTGTAATTATATTCCGACCTTCTTGGAATTGACTAGCACTAATAATAGTCTCTAAATAATTACCATACATTGCCAGTCTTCAAGACCTTATTTCAACAAGATCACAGAGCCGCCATGTCTGTGTAGAATTTGTACACTACACAGAGGTGCACTGGCAGGCAACCCCTCTTTCTAATTTGTCCACCCAGAATAAGCGCCTTTTATAATTTGCATAAAGACATCCTACAGGCTAGTAGTAGCTTTACATGTTCACATGCATAATTCCAAGAGAAGCAGAAAATGTTTCCGATCTGTAGTCATAATAAGGTTATCACCCTTAACTTGTTCAAATGAAACTCTTGGAATAAGGTTTGCTCCATCCAGAAGGATAAGAGCTGCCACTGCAGAGATTAACAAATGAGTGTGTGTCTCAATTGTCATGTGGTAACATGTACAATATGTTGCTCAGAGCAACTGATGACTTTGGGATCTTTTTCCATAGCACTCAAAATGCAAATTTTTCTTCTGTTTTCTGTTAATATAATAAATAAGAGCTCTTATGTAGAAAAGTATTTTTATGCAAGAAGACTGTCAGTTTCTCAGCAGGAAAGTCTTGAAGTTCTTTCCCTCAATGTGTCATAAAATTGACATAACTATGGAAGACATGATCACTAGGTCAAACAGCATGTTGGATCAAATGAGGTCTGTGTCAGACAATGTCTCTGAGCTATGTAGTTAAGGGTTGGAAATGATATAAATGCTAACACACTTTTCATTTTCTCCCAAAATTCTATAGATGTTTCACATTTGAAGGTACTTACAGGCTTAGTCTGTAGGTGACAAATATTCAGTGACAATACTCTATTGCTTTAACTCCTTGAGAAAAGTAATAAAGCTGAGAATAAAAAGCAAGTATTATATCCTTGTGAGTTTTATAATATTGAGTTGGTTCTCTATCTTAAAAAGATTCCCAAGAACCTAGAAATTTACTGTTGATTAAGTATCAATGTATTTTGACAAAGCAAGACTTAATGAACTTACAATTATTTTAGAACCAACAAATCCAGATTTATTTTTCATTTACGTCAGCCATGCAGATGCATTGAATGCAATTTTAGGGTTATCATTAAGTGAAAGAAGTCAATAAGAAAAGACTATATACTGTATGATTCCAAATGTATTATACTTTGGACTGTAAAAGGATCACTGGTTGTCAGGAATTGAGAACGAAGAAAGTAATAAACAGATGGAGTACAGGGCATTTGTAGGACAGTGAAATAATTCTGTATGATACTCTAATGGTAGATATGTCATTCTACATTTGTCAAAATCCATAGAATGTGTACTGCCAAGAATGAATTTTAGAAGTAAACTATGGACTTTGGGTGATCATGATATGTCAATGGAAGCTTATCCATTCAAACAAATGTACTGCTCTGCAAAACATTGATAAAGAAAGCTGTGCATATGCAGGTTTGGGGTGTATATGACAATTCTCTATATCCTCCATCCAATTTTGCCATGACCCTAAAACTGTTCTAAAAAATAAATCATATACATTTTTAAAAATTAGGATTTATTTTGAGGTTACCAAAAATTGCGTGAGCATTAAACCTTAGGAAAAAGGTTTATTTAAATTTTATTTTATATTATTTACTTATTTCTGATTTACAGTATATATTTGTATAATCTGTAAATGCAAATGTATATGTATACTATAAATATATAAGTATAAACATATACCATGAAAATATTTATGCATACACATACATGTTAATTTGGAAAATAAGAATATTTGACTATCTTAAAACCTAGTGTAATTATACACATCTGCATCCCCCACCAACACACACACACACACACACACACACACACATAGAGTTGTGTTGAAAAACAACACAACATGGTTTCTGTGAATCAGAAACCATGAAATGAGAGGAAGTAATTGGTGTCATATTTAAAATGATGCCCCAATTTACAATCTGTGAAGTAAAAAGACCTAAAGTAGGTAATGGCATGTTCAAGGTTGCTATAGTCTTGGAGGTGACTAGGTAGTAAACAAAAGGAACTCTGAGGGTGATATCAAAGATGAGTTATTAGGTATCATAATAAGAGTAGCCAATTCAATTAGGCTGTTTTCCTCCATTTTTACAAAGATTAGGATGAAGGTTTTTTTGTTGCTGTTTTTTTTGTGGCCTGGGTGGCTGGGTTGCTTGTCTCTAAGAAATGGACTTCTAATAGTATCTCCAACTAATCAATCCATCTATGCATCTAATAGTAAGTCCACATTTTCCCTAAAAATAATTAAAAGCAGGCTTTGATAAACTTTATGGCATTTAAACACAAGATCAGGGAATCTCAGTTACAATAAAAAATTATCGAATAATTGAGTGAAAAGAATACATAGAAAAATTGGGATCTAATTAAAAGAATAGAAGAACTAATATTGATGAAATAAAGTCAACAGAGCCAAGAGGGAAAGAGATGTTTGTTTATAGAAATGCAAGAAGGTAGAACAACAATGAGCAAAAGTCAGCTAGAAGTTTTGGAAATTAGGAAAGAAAAAATGATGAAATTCTATCAAACAAAACTTCAGAACATAGCTTCACTGATATAAGCAAGTATAATTTTACAAAATTAAATGTTGAGCTAAATAAATACAAAAATTTTCAGATTATGTGAGTCCAAGTGCTAAACTGAATGAATGGAAAAGATCAACCCCTAGACATTTATATGATGAAATTCAAAACAGCAAGAATAAAGATGGACTAGGGAAAGCATCTTGAAATAAAAATGATCTGCAAATAAGATTAATACTGGAGACACTTTCCAATAGCAAAATTGAACATTTTTAAAGATCATTGCTATAGAATCGGGGTTATGAAGAAAACAAATTTAAACCTGCAATTCAATTCACTGCCAAGCAATCATTCAAGTGAAAGAAAAAAAATCTCTTTTTTTTCATACTGTAAGGATTCAGAATATGATTATACAAGAAATCATTTTGAAAAAGTTACTCAAGCATATACTATAGCACAATAAAAATTTAACCTGAGTAAATCAGATTATAGAAACAAAAAAATGTATAATTTTAATATATTTTAATGAATTCTTTTCAATTATAAAACTCAAATAATGTACAATTAAATTCCTAGACTATCATCTTAGGGTAGTTTTGGTGGGGTTGTGAAATGAGAGGAGGGAAATAAATACATGACAAATTTCCTATTTTGTTTTGGAAAAATGATGTAAAGTTACATTAATTATAGATAATATTAATTAAATAAAATTTAATTTAAATTTTAAAAACTTAAGGATAACCAGTAGGATATATAACAGAGAAAACTCATTTAATAAAAGAAAATATTGAAATGAGAGAAAGCATAAAATATTAATATAGAATGCTCCATATTTTTATATTAATTTAAATTAAATCCATTTTAATTGACCCATAAAAAATTGTACATACTTATGGCACATGACTTTCTTCTGTCCCCTTTTTTTCTCTTGCTTATTCAGAATTTGACTTAACCCGCTGGGAAATTCCTCATCCTCAGCTTGGGTATCTCTAGGTGCCAAGCAGAGTAACATACTCCCTCATGTCAAATCCCTTTCCTTTGACTTCTCCTAGTGTGGTTTTTCTATACGTCCAGCCTGCTTCACCACCTGTTATTCCTGATCTTTGAATGAAATCCCAGTTTCCCTCCCTGGAATTTGTCAGAAGTAAGGTGGCCCTGGCAGCCCTGGAAAGTTTCAGTTCTATTTTTTCAAGTTTTGGTGAATGATTAGATCCATTATTTCTTTTCTTAGACTTTTGATAGAGCCAAAATTTTGATGTTTAGAAAAACATCAAGAATAAAAGTGTGTCCTTACTGAGAAGTTTATTTCTAAATGTTGAGGTTACATGCTTGATAAATAATAAACATTTTTTACCAAAATTATTAGAAAAATTACAATAAAATCTTAAAATCTTAAGTTGCAATATTTCATAACCTGACAGCCAATAAGGGACCGGTGTTTTCAGGAGAAGGAATGTAAAGGAAAACATAACTAGTTTCTATACAGGCCATCACTTTGATCTTCTCATATTGCCTTTCTTAATCACCAGTGCAAGGAACATTTACATCTTTATTTTTCATTTAAAATGATCTCATTGGTATTTCTATTTAAAGCCCGTCTTCTCAATCTGAGGCCTGACTTAAATTTTTAATTTAAATATGAGCAATAATTCAGTACATCTTCCTCGGTATTGAGCAGTTTCCAGAACCACAAATCTTTTTCTGAAAGTCATGTGGTGATAATCTTTGCTTGTGTTGGAAGTGTGTGAATAGGAGCAAGGAAATATCCTGGATTCGTGGGGGTGGTTCCTGTTAACTCAGTTTCTAACACATGTAAACTCCAGCCTGAAACTAAAGAGTTTTATAGAACTATCACTATTGACAAATTACAAGATGACAATGGTAGTATGGGCTACTGAAATAATATTAACACCAAAGGAAAAATGAATCAATTTTGAAAAATGTAAAGTATAAAGGAATTATACTAGATATCTGCAAAGAATATGTAGGTATGTAAGACAGATTACACAATGATTCTTTTCAAATGAATTTATGAATAAATGTACACAAAAAGCCAATTTTAAAAGCTACGTAACACTATTGCCCACACTCACCCACACAAAACACAAAGGACAAGGACAAGAGATTTTAACAGGTGAAGGTAATCAAACATTTTACAAAACAGAAAATAGCAATACTACTTATTTTAGGATATACAAAAGGAAAAACTTTTAAAATTATAAATATAATAATTATAATTAAATAGAAAAGTGAATACCTGAAAACACAAACCAAGTGTCATATATTAATTTCATTGATGAATTTTGATGCAAATGTGTAAAATGAGATTAGCAAATAGACATCATTCAAATAATAAAAGAATAATACATCACTAAAATACAGATCTTTGCATGTTTAGGCATATTGTTAATAAAATTCACCATGCTTAGAGTTCAAAGGGGAAATCCATGATCATCTTCATGGATCTCTAAAAACCAGTTTATAGAATGAAATGGTCAAATCCTCAGAACATCATGTGGAACTAAATATAGTAACATACAAAGGTCAATAGTCAATTTAAAAAATGAAAAGAGAATAAAAAGATTTGGGTTATAGATATGCCTATCTTAATTATGCTGATGGTTTCACAGGTTTACACACCTATTTAATAACTTGTAACATTGTCCATTTTAAGTATATGTAATTTATTGTACATCTTAGGTCAGTAAGGCTTAGGAAAGATGTAATTTTTAGAAAATTTGATAAAATGTTAATATACATTACTTAATGACCATTAATGTCAGTAAAAATTAGATATTTACACTTGCTAGGCCATTATTATTTAATTATTCCAGAGGCATTAGCAAATTAGGTGAGGAAAAATTATATAAAACTTAAATATAATTGTTTACCACACAAATGTAAAAAAAAAAGATGGAATAGGAGATTCACAGTTATTTTACCTAAATATATAATACAAAAATCAATAACTTTTTGTATACAAAAACTAATGTTATAAACATATAATGGGAAACCACATTTGCAATGATAAAACAATGAAATGCCTAGGACTGTACAAAATTAGATGAAAAATGCAGACTGAAAGGAAAGCACATAAATTTCTTATTTAGGACAATACCAAATCATACATGTATCAGTTATCTTTAATACATAAGTTAATAGATCTTAATAAACCAGAAAAAAAGGTTTTTCTTTTAAACAAATGAAGCTTATTTTGAAGTTCTTATAAAAATTTAAAATACATGTGGTGTCACATTGAGGAATTTAATCTATGGATATATTTTCATATGTGTGAAATGGCATATATGTTGGGTTATTTATTCTCACATTATAATTGCAAAGGAGTGTAAACAGTCTTAAATAACCATCAAAGTAACAATTGGTTAACGGTATTTTGTCCATTTACATAATGAAATGCTATGCAACCATAAAAATGCAAATATACTGATATAGAACAACCTCTCAAATATATTAAATCAAAAAAAGCTAAGTGGAAAAAGAGTGATTATAGTATGACACCTATGTGTCAAAAAACAAGTCTATCCATATTCTTTTGCAAGCATAGAATAGTTGTGAAAAAATATGCAAAATACCTTTTAATCATGGTTGTTTCTGGTGCTGGGGAAGAAGGGTTTGGGGGAGACATAGTTTCACCTATATACCTATTGATTTCTACCTTTTGAATTTTCATTATATGTTTGCTTTCCCAAAGCAAAGTAGTTTAAAGAAGAAACTATATAGGTTTCATAATCCTCACCAGGTAAAGGGGATACACATTTTCTGCTTTGAGATAAAAAGGTGAGAAATAATATAGCTAAACAAAATAATGTTTCACTTGCTAACACCCATATCTATAAAATTATACAGTTATATATCTTAAGGACAGGATATGAAAAGTGATATTAAACATCTACAAATACTACATAAAGCTAAGAGAACACAACAAAGAATGGAATTAATTCTATTCTGGATTTGGAAAATGTTCCTTGACCTGGATCTCAAAGCTTGAAAAGATGAGGGTAGGGGGAGTCTGAGAAATTGGAAGAATGAGCCAAAGGGTCAAAAATGCATTGTGTATAGAAGTGACAAGTACTTTAGCTAGGCTGTAGTACATGGGGAACAAAGCAAAGTGGTTGGGAATAAAAAAGAAAGGGAGTTTTCTTTGTCATGTAGAATCTTAGATACCATTCCTGGAAGAGCCCGGACTCATTTTCTGGACTTCAAATAGATTTTCAAAAGTCTATCAGGGTGTAACCATCTTCAAAATAAATGAAATTTTTAGGCATAAAGCAACTCTTAGTAAATAAAAAGTTTAATATGATTCTTACATCTTTCAGATTGTAATGGGATGAAATTAGAAATCAACACAAAGAAAACTTCAGAAAGTATATAAACATGTGGCGATTGAAAAATAAATGTTTGAATGGTTATTGGGTGATATGAAACATCAGGAGAGAGATTTAAAAATTCTTAGAATCAAACAAGATTAGAGATATAACATACCAGAACCTCTGGGACATTCTGAAGGCAGTTCTAAGAGGAAAGTTTATAACTATGAGTGCCTACATAAGAAATCAGAAAGATCCCAAATAAACAAACTAATGATGCATCTCAAGGTCCTAGAGAAACAAGAAAAGCCAATTCCAAAACCAGTAGAAGGAAGGAAATAATTATGATCAAAGCCAAGATTAATGAAATGGAGAATAAAAAAATACAAAGGATCAAAAAAACTGAGTAGGTTCTTTGCAAAGATAAATAAAATTGATAAATGCTTATTCAAACCAATGAAAAGAAAAATAGAGAAGACCCAAATTAATAAAATTAGGGATGGAAAAGAAGATATCACTACATACATCACAGAAATCCACAGGATAACTAGGGACTATTTGAAAACTTAAACTCTAATAAATTGGAGAATCTAGAAAAAAAAAAAAAGACACATTTCTAGTTATATATGACCTGCCAAAATTGAACCAAGAGGATGTAGAAACTTAAAGAGACCAATAACTAGCAATGAGATAGAAGCAGTAATAGACAAATCTTCCAACAAAGAAAAACCTGGGTATTTTTTTTCTGGGTAATTCTCACCTGAATTCTATCAGATCCTTAGAGAACTACTGCTATTGCTCCTCAAATTATTTCATGAAATAGAAGGTAGTGGAACACTTCCAAATTCATTGTATGAAGCCAGTATCCCACTCATACCAAAACCAGAAAAGTATAGGCCAAGGCAAAACAGAACAACATCAAAAACACTAACCATAAACCATTGTCCCTGCTGAACTTAGATGTAAAAATCCCTAATAAAATATTAGCAAATCATATCCAATAACATTGTACATCATGATTAAATCGATTTCATCCCAGGGATGTAAGGTGGATTCAACATATGCAAATCCATAAATGCAATTCATCACATAAATAGAAGTAAGGGCAGAAATCACAAGGTTATTTCAATAGATTGAGAGAAAGCCTTTGACAAATTTCAGCATCCATTCATGATAAAAACATGAAAAAACTAGGTATAGAAAGAACTTACCTCAATATTTTAGAGACAATATATTACAAACCTAATGTCAATACCATAGTGAATAGGGAAAAATTGAAAGCATATTCATTGAAATTCAGAACAAGACAAGGATGTCTACTCTCACCATTCCTATTCAATATAGTACTTGAAATTCTAGTCAGAGCAATTAGCAAGAGTAGGAAATATAAGGGGTATAAACAGGAAATGAAAAAGTCAAATTATCACTGTTCATAGATGATAAAATCTTATACTTAAAAGATCTCAAAAGTCCCACAAAGACTGCTGGGGATAATAGAAAAAATCAGAAAATCTCAGAATACAAAATCAACATATGAAAATCAATCTTTCCTATACACCAATGATGAATTAGCTGAAAAATAAAATCAGGAAAACAATCCCATTCACAATGGCCACACACACACACACACACACACACACACACACTCTAGGAATAAATCTAACCAAGGAAGTAAAAGACATTTACAAAAAATATTAGAGAACACTAAAGAAAGAAGTTAAAGATGACACAAGAAGATGGAAAGACATCCCATGGATTGGCAGAATTAATATTGTTAAAATGGCCATGTTACCAAAAGCAATATGCAGATGCTATGCAATCACGTTCAAAATAACAATGATATTCTTCATAGAAGTAGAAAGAACAGTCCTAAAATTCACTGGGAAAAATAAAACACCCAGAATCGCCAAAGCAATTCTAAGCAATGCTGGAGGCATCACAATACCTGACTTCATGGTAGAGTACAGAGCTATACTAACAAAAATTGCATGGTACTGGCATGAAAACAGACATACAGATTAAAGGAATGAAATAGAAGACACAGAGACAAACCCATACAGATACAGTCATCTAATCATTAACAAAAGACCTAAAACACATTGGGGGAAACAGATTTTTTAATAAATGGTGCTGGGAAAACTGGTTATTCCTATGTAGAAGAATGAAACTATATCCCCATCTCTCACCATGCACAAAGGCAACCAAAATGAATCAAATACCTGGGAATTAAACTAGAAACTTTGCAACTTCCAGAAGAAAACATAGAGTCAACACTCTACCATCCAGTTGCAGGCAATTACTTCCTCAGTAGAATTCCTAAAGATCAGGAAATAATACCAAGAATTAATAAATTTGGGGATGGCATCATATTAAAAAGCTTTTGCATAAGGATAGGAGAAAATCTTTGCTAGTTACTCTTCTGACAGAGGATTAATATATAGAAATTGTAAAGAATTCAAAATCCTTACCTCTATTAAAATAATAACCCAAACAATGAAAGGGGAAATGAACTACACAGATACTTCTCAACAGAATAAATATAAATGGCCAACAAATATATGAAAACATGTTCAACATCTTTAGCAGTTAGGAATATGCAAATCAAATTTAAACTGAGGTTTCATCTCACTTCAATTAGAATGGCAGCCATTTATAATACACACAATAATAAATGCTGGAGAGGATATGGAGGAAAAAGGAACGCTTTACACTATAGGTGGAATTGTAAATTAGTACAATCACTATAGAAATCATTATGGAGTTTCCTCAAAAGAATAGGAATAGAACCTCCTTGTGACTCAGCTATACCTCTCCTTAGTCTTTCTCCTAAAGAATTAGTTAGTATACTATAGTGAGACATACATACCCATATTTACAGCAGTGCAATATATAATAGCCAGCTTATGAAATGATCTAGGTGTCAATCAATAGACAAATGGATAAAGAAAATATGATGCATATACACAATGGAATTTTATTTAGCTGTAAAGAAAAAGGACATTATGTCATTTGCAGGAAAATGGGTATTATGTTAAGTGAAATAAGCCAAACTTGGAAGGTCAAGGGTCCTTTGTTTTCTCTTATTTGTGGAAGCTAGAGAGGAAAAAAGGAAGGAAAAGATGAGGGGAATCTCATGAAAATAGAATGGAGACTAGTAGAATAGAAGAAAGGGACCAGGGGGAGAAAAGGAGGTAGTACTGGGGGAAAAATTGCAAAAATTATATTGTTATATTTTGTGCATATACAAATTATATAATGATGAATTCCACTACTATATATAATGCATCAACTAAAATAGGAAGTATAGAGTATACGTTTTTCTGAATAAAAGTTGTGCTTCGGGAAGATTATCAGAGTTACTTTCGTACTTAGAATTAACTAGCTCTTATTCATTTATTCATCATAGAAATATGTGTTTCATGTCTACTATGGGTCACATAGGTCCTATATAAAAAATCACGAAAAGTTTATGTATTAATTTGCTTTTCATAATGCTAAGTAGTATATATTTTTTACAGGCAACTTTGCAAATATGCAGAATTACAAAGAAGAATGACTCATAATTCTGTTGCCTGAAAGATTAAGATCAAGATTCAGATGTGCACATACCTGCTTGTGGGTATAAACGCATATGCAAATTATGTTATTGGGTTTGTTTTATATACACATATGCACAGGTACACACATCCATGTATTCTACCTTATTTATTTAATTTTCACATCATAAATACTTTCTGCATTTTCAAAAATAATAAATTGTGAAAATTTGTGGAAGGCTTAAACTGTGACAGACACTGAGAGACATACTTTTAAATGTATCATATCACTTAGTTCTTAAATCTATAATATCATTTAATTTCTTTTTCAGAGATGTGAACAGTATACCAGTGGTTCAGATAATATTGATAAGGGCATCTAATCCCAGGAGTAAGTGAAGAGACTGTACTCTAGATACTAGTGCAACTTTGCCATCAGTCATGACTGCATTACCCACATAAGGCTTCATCATATGGATCCACCACAGGTTTCTTCATTAGTTGCAGACTGTGAGACAATTACACTGTTTCAAAGTGTTCATTGTTGGACATTTGCTGTGGTGACTGACCATATACATAAATATTTACCTATTCAAAGGACATAGAGAAACAGATTCTTAGAAAGAAAATTACATAGTCAAAAAATATAAATAAAACATATCAAACTTAATCCAAAAGCAGGCTTCACCTCTGATAAAAACAAATCCAAGTTGGTCTAAAATACCAATAAGAATTACATATTATTTTTATGCAAAACATTAATGAGTTTTTATTATTTTAAAATGACTACACTCTCATTTTAGAAAAAAATGGTAAGACATAAACAAAAAACAAAATATTCTGCAATGGTCTGATCCAGAATTAACAACTTCACATTTTTGGGTTTCTGCTTCTTAATTGAAATTTATATTTTAAAAAATTATTAATCTTTCCAATCTCACTTAAATTCTTTGTCAGGTTAGTGTATAACTTGGAACTTATTCTTCCTTTCCTTTCATCTCTTCTTGTTCTTATGCTCCCTGTTTTTTCCTATATTATGATTTATAGTACACAATGGAAAATGTTGAAAATTATTTTCTGATTCTTTAGATAATTTGGAAAGTAATTTTTAATCTTTTGTATCATTTTTATTTACTCCAATCTAACATGTTTATAGGCCTTTTGTTGTTGTTTTTATTTTTTGTTTATCCTTGAATGAACAGATGCACACTAATTTGATATTTAGGAATTATTGAATCAATGGCTTATGCTTCATCTCTCTTTTCTCATTCCTGTTTTATTCATTCATTGAACAATTATTTAGTCTCATATTCCAGGTATTACTCCAGATAATAAAAAACAAAGCAAAGTTCCTGATTTCATGGCACCCATCTTCTATTGGTGCTGAATAACTCCCCTTCTTTGAATTACTAGGAGGACAATTGGTTGATTTGCTCCATTTGAGGCCAATTTATAATGTTTACATACATGAATCTGGTATAGTTTAGTTTCCCTGAAGTTGTTTTATGCCACTGCCTCATTCTCCAACACATTTACTAATTTCATTTGCTACATGCAATATTTAAAGTTCAGTCCAATCTGGATCGTGAGTGGCTGCCTCTACTTTCGAGATTTAACTATGGAGGGTGCATCCTACGACCCAGAGGTACTGGCTTCCCTTTCACCTTTCCTGCACCATTGACTTTATGAGATGCAGTCTTTCTGTGGAAATCACTAGCGGGGGAACATTACCCTGGTTATCTCAAAATCCAGCCTTCCATAGAATATCAAATGCCAATATTAAAGCATTTACAGATGAGGACAGTGTACAATGGATACGTGGTTCAGCAAGTAACGGAGAAGAGGAGACAACCAGAGGACACTACATAGAATGGGCTTCTAACAACCAAATATAACTGTCTCATCAGTGACATGATTTCAATAACATGTATTATGCCATCATGTGGATACATCATGGGTATAATTTGTTTCATTGATTTCAGATTACTGGTGTGAAATCAAAATTCTTTCAAATTACATGCTAGTATATCTCATCTCTTATACAGGAGTTAGCATAAGAGGGAAAAACTTATTTTTTTCCATTTCTCAAACTAGAGGGGATCACACCATGATAAAAATTATTCCAAGTCCTTGGCTCTTCTCAGTTTAGCATCATTAGCTTCAACTTGACGGAAACCCGCTCAAAATTACTTTCAGGGTTTATCCACAACACTTCAATTTTGGTGCTATTGTGACAATCTTTTTCTGTGTCTTCAGAGGTATTTAGATGGCATTTAGAGAGAAATTGGTTAAGAGTCTGCTAGCTATAGCAAGATGGAACATTGATATAAAAGTACAATTTGGATAGATTTTCCTTTCATTGAAATATGCTTATTTTATTTTACCTCTCTTGGTGTCATAGTTTCCTATTAAGTAGTCACATTACACCAGTTTTCATTATTCAAACTATTTCAACTAATGGGAGGAAAATTAATTTTCCTGGGGATTGTGATGCTCAAATATTTAATTAGAAAAAAAAACAGGAGAAAAAGAAAATATTTATTTAGTATGTATATGCTATTGCTGAGTACTATTTTTAAATTCTCACCATTAAACTGGTTTTACAATATATAAACCAAGGAAATAAGTAATGGTTTTACAGGACACATGACTGGTAAGAAATGTAGCCAGGACTTCACTGCAAAGTTCATACGCTTTTCCATACACCATTCATAGACTCTCCAATTATGTGAGATGGAAAAAATAGTTTGTATTCTCATATAATAAAATATTTCAAAGAGGAATGTTACAGAATAAGATATTTAGATTGGGTCTTTAAACATACAGAAAACTGAAACATAATCTTTGCTAAAAATTTCTCAATTGGGCTCTTCCATCTGGTTATATCGCTGTAATGGTGATTCTAAGTCTCCTGGGAGAGCCAGATTTTCAGATTTGTTTCTCTCCTGTAGGCATACTTGGTCTTAAAATCAAGTGAGCAAGCTCTTAAAACTTATTAATTCAGTTTTCCTTCCTCATTACTTTCTTTTTGTGGTCAAGGATATTTATATAGAGTTAGCAATATAATGAAATTTCAAGGAATACATAACCCTAATGCTACCCTATGTTCAATGAAGTTATTACTGAAGGCTTGTTTTGTATGTGTTGTTTTGTTTTTTACTATAATAAGGTAAGTTCTACTCTCTAAGAAGTTCTGGGTTTTATCATTTGATAATGTCACTGTAGGCAGTTGAAATAGCCTGCAGAATTACTGAAAATGGAATTTTGTTTGTTTTATTAAAAAAATTCTGAAAGTTCTCTTTACCAAATCAATGGCAATGTCAAAGATAAAACAACAGCTGTGAGTTTAATGCATAAAATAAAGACTTGAAAGGCATACATTTAAAGACAGGATCATTATTTAAGTGCCAATGAGATTACACATGGGGACTGAAATAAATAAGCCATTATCAGTGATTTGAGTAGCAAGGATTGTTTTCTCTAGGGAAAAGACTTGCTTGCTGCCACAGTCCTCCAGTTTAAAAGAATACTTGAAAAAAAAGTTATATGTCAAACTTCCCAGCATAAAGACATATGGGAAAGGGAAACAAAGTAACTTCAGACTTTGTTTAGGAAAAAAAATACATACGTATATATTTATATATGTGTATATACATATATACATACATATACATATGTATACATATATATACACATACATATTTTTTCTTAAGTCAGTCCATGTGAAAATATGCTTTGGGTTAGATTACTTTTGAGCATCCATACATAAGAATTGTATAGGCATATGATTTCTAACACTGATGCACATTGGTTCAAGAAGGTAGATTGACCCTTTAACATCTCATGAAATAATTTAACTTGAGAAGTTTTAGAAAATCTGTAAAAAAAAAAAAAAAGGCAGTGAGAGATGGGAAACAAATTGAATCTTGGGGAAAGTTCTTATGTATAACAGGAAGTCTTTCATATTTTTTCCTAATTATAATTTTATCTAAGTGCTCTGATACACTCTCAGTAAAACTTATGGTATATGCTGTGAAAAGTCAAATTTTCCTTTGAAGAATATATCCTGGATTAGTTCAGAAGTGTGAGAACCCAGGGATTCTTGCTTTGCATTTTTAGCCTGAATGAGTGATTAGATAATGAATTTAAATATTAATTTATTAATTTTCCCTTATTTTTTTCCACTTCTCTCCATCAGGTGAGAATTTTGATCCAAGATGTTAGAAGAATAGACTAAAAAACTCAACTTGGGGACTCTGCTAAACATATTTTCCTACCCCTTCCAGTCCCTCCCCAAATCTGTTTGGTTTCTAGGAGCTGAGAAATCCCTTCACTACTCTGTGTAATTTCTGTGTAGTCGCTGACACTAATTCGGCAGTTTTTAATACTGATGATTTTGCTGTTCATGCGTGAGTAAGCAATGATATCCACATCATCATTGTTGTCCCCTGGCCATCAGTTATTGTCAGATACCATCAGTCATAAATGTGTCCAGCTTTCAGATACATTCAAACAGGAAAAATTGTGCATCTTGAAATCAGTGAAAGACAGTACATTTCGCTCTATTCCCTCACCCCTGGCATTGGTGGTGCTCAATAGTTTCTCTCACCTACTGCAAGAATGTCGCTTCTTGAGGGTAAGAACCTTCATCTGCTTTAAAGAGAGCAGTATTTTTATGAAAAATAGCATAATTCCAATAACTAGCTCTTAAGTCAATGAATTAATGAAAGTTGTTACAAGGCAAACAGCCATTAATATGGAGAAGATTATAATAGAAACATAAACATGAAGGAAATAAAATATTTTGTAATTCACAATACAGGAAAATAAATCTGAAGTCAGACAAATTGATCATTAGTGGGCTTCTCTGACTTTTAGTTTTTAGTGGTGGAATAAAAAGAAATCAAAGTCCAAAATGAGAAAAGCATAATGCTTTTATAACGCAGACAAGTATTTTGTTCAAATCAACATGTATTTCAGAGTATAGACATATTTACTGCTTCCAGATAACATCTAGAAAAAATATATTTTTAATGCTCTATTTGCTCTTTGTTCTCTTGACATTTTACAATGGATGAAAAAAATACCTTTAAATTCTTAACATACGTCATTGGGGGGAACTTGAACATGTTCTAAAGACTAATTTAAATATGGGAAGGAGGCTACTACTAGAGAGATTCAAGTGGTTGTACTTGATTTATAAATAGGCTGTCCTAGATAAAAAGGAGCCAGGAATCAATGTGCCAGATAAAAGAGACCAGATGCTAAGGAAAGTAGCCCTATTTTCTAGAAAGGCCTCCTCAATAGAAAGACACTGTTGGGGAAACATTGCTGGGTCTTCTGAGTCACATTTCCAGTCACTTCCCTGCAAATTGGGAACAATCAAATGTACTACATACATATTTTGGTAGTGGTCAAGATTTAAATAATTTTTATTTAAAAATATTCATGAATAAATGTAAAAGCCCCTGTATTTTCAATAACATTCTAAATTCCTGCATTAATCTGGAACTCTTGTTTCTTTAGAAGGAAAAAACAGTTCCATAAAGGTGTAGGATCACATAGTCCCTGAAAGGAAACATTTGCAAAAATATATCTCTCTAAATATCTTATAGAAAATTCCTTCCAAGATCTAGTTCAAGTTACACATTGCAAATCACATAGCAAAGCTTTTTCTTTTCCTTATGGCATCCAGTCTCTTGATTATTAGAGATGATGAGCCCTAGCTTGAAAGTAGAAGCTTAAATCAGTGACTTTATTTTTATTGCCAAACGGAGATCTGAATTCATATAATAAGAGAGCAGTGGAGATGAGATATGACAGAATTCATTAATGTGCCAAGGATGTGGCCAACTTGTCTACAACTAGTTAAAAGGCAAATACACAGATTGATCATTTTTCTTTCCAGGACTGTACGTCACAATACACATGGCCTGTTTCCTAAAACCTTCTGTCTAATGTTTAATAGATTGATGGAACTTCAAAAACAGCACTCCCGACAATCCTGCTAGACAAGAGGGGACATGGAGATACTAGGTTAGTATATACTATTTGCAATTTGAACTGGGAAGAATTAGACCCTTTACTTCACATCTTCCCCATTTAGTCCTTCCTTTGCTTTCAAAAGGAGCTGAGACTTGAATTTGAGACTTTAAAAAATGACTGACAACATAAATTTTTTTGATTTTGTTTTTATTTTTAAAAATCTTATTTTTACTTTCTATAAAGAGTTATTAGATGTATCAATCTGGCCTGCATGTCAAAGACTTAAAGGTCAGCTTTAAATTTTTTTATTCTTCAAGAAATATCATGGAATGATGGGTGGGAGTCAAAATCCCTAAGCTCTCACTCCTACTGTGTCTACTCTAGGCAGAACATACAAGCCCCATGAGTCCTAGAGTACTCATGTCTAAGAGACTTGACTGCTTCTCAGGAACGCCTTGAAGAGAAGAATGGTATTCATGCCTAGGTAAACTTTTGAAATACGGTTATCCAAAGGCAAGATGTTATCTTCAAAACCCAATAAATTTCAGGGGTCTGAGTAAAATATCATCTAGGTTCCATGAAAGAAATATTGGTGCATGATCTGAACTGAAAATGCATAGCTGAATTGTTAGTCCTTTTTGTCCTTCATTTTCTAAATATTGCTGTTTAACTCTCCCTGCTTCCTATCCTTTGTCAACTCAATTTTATCTCTTCTTTGTCTATGTGCTCCATTGTCTCCTTTTTTCAGAATTTTAAAGATTCTATCTGGGAAAAATTTTAAAAATTAGGTAAATTGTCTTGAAGATTTAGATCCAGAATCATTGAATGCACTGCTGAGAAGCTTTTGCAGTCTTCTGTCTATAAAAATGCATAGAAACTGATATGAATCTGGAGAATCCCCATTGCCCTCCATGAACTTGAATTTTAACCTATGATATTAGACAAAATGAAAGCTGTCAAACAGAGTCTGGGTGTCTTAATTTCTGGAGATGCCTTTGGCCACCCAGAAAGAGCCCCTTCATTACCTTTTATTGTCTGGTAACCATGTATTTCTTAACTTGCATAGAGGTTAGTCCCAATTTTTCTGATGTCACATATCATTTCCTGAATGGTTTATGTTATCAAGTTTACTGAATATTATGTGTGCTTTGAACTGTGTACACTGAAATGCATACTACTATGGATTTTAAATTATTTACAGTATAAAAATTTCTATAATTTGCAAAGTTGAGTATATTACCTCATTTGATTTTTGCAACAACTCTCTAAGACAGGTAACACACTATTGGCTCCTATTTTAGAAATGGAGACTCTTATCCACAAAGAAGATAAACAACATGTTCAAGATCCCACGGGTAATAAAAGACAGAATGGACCCACAGCCCAAATTCTTGACTGCTGTTTTAACACTCTCAATTGTATGCCTCCATCCTCCTCCTCAGTTCATTTCTTGCATTTATTCATTCATTCATTCTTTGAGGTCGACTTCCAGTTATCCAATGGCAGCAAAGTGGAAAATGCTGGTTTCTAGCTCTGAGATAAGTCATAATAGCTTCTGTGCCTCATTTTGTTCATGTGTAAAGCATAAAATATGAAAAATTTGAATGAGATGATTCCCAAAATTGAATCCATGGGCAGTGTAGTGCAGTGAAGAGAGCACAGGGCATGTGTTAAAACAATCCATGGTTTGAATCTTGATCCTCCCTTTTCCTTGCTTTCAGACTTGGGGAGCATTATATACAATTTTTGGTTATCAATTTCATCATATGTAAAGCCAGAGATGCTAACATTAATTATGAAGCAATCTTGTGAAAAATAAGTAAAAAGAATATATGTAAAAGAATTTGCCAAATGGCAAGCACTCAATAAATGTCAATTATTTCTTTCAGTGCTAACACTTGTCATATTCTAAAGGCATATACATTATTTTAATAGCAGTTTTATCATTATCTATAAAGACATTTCTAGCTTTACTAACTTCAAAGGGAAAGCATTCAAAATATTAAACATTTATATGATCAAAAATGACTTCATTAAACATAATATTTTTGTTGTTTATCTGTAGGACCCTGGCATTGATTACTTCCCCAGGATTTTACTCAGAAGAGAACTTGAGATTTAATGATAAGAAATCTGAAATATCCTAATATGCTCATCTTTTGTTTCTAATAGGAATATGAAAATTAAGTAGAAGAATTCTATATATCAGAGCAGATGGAATCTTATTTCATAGGCTTATCTTTAAACCAGTAAATAAAAAGAAGCAGGTCCATGTGCAAAAAATTATTAACGATCTTCAAAAAATGGAGCATAGATAGTGGGTATAAATAATTCTGCTTCCCCAAATGTCTCATTAAAACTGGAAAGTAAAAGTGTATAATTTATTTTTTAGAAATTACTCAGTCTTATTATTAAACAGTGGCATCTTTGGAAAAAATTAAACCACAATTGTCACCAAAGAAAGGGGTAAGAAGTCATAAAGCTATATCACCGTAAAGAGCAACTCACCAGGTACACTGAACATGGTTTTAACAACTTTCTGGCAGGGCGAAGTCAGATTAGAGAAAAACCATACAGACAGAAAAACCATGCATAAGAAGCTTTCTCTTTTTGTCTTTCTAAAAAGTAAGAAGCATTTGGGTAGCTTTTTTAAATTTTAAATTTTAATTTTTAACATATATTAATTTGAAGCATCATTTCAGGTCCAGGTGCCATGTGGAGAATGATTGATGTCCCAGGGAAGGGAAAAGAGTGAATACTGGGAGACATCCAAGTTATAAACATCTAGAAATCATGGGAAAATACCTATTTCCTCTAAGAGTAAATCCACACTGAGAATCTCATTCTATTTTTGTTTGTTTGTTGCTTCATACATCCAAAGTAATATTATAAGCAGTTTTCAAATAAACATAATTAATCTTTGACCCTATCAAAATAACTACCCAATTAGCTTATCTATATTTTTGTTTACTGAAAAAATCAAAGCCATGTTTAATGTATGTGATTCAATACTGTTTATATTCTAAATGTGTCCTAATTCAATATAAAGGAGGTTTTAAAATTATTTTATTTTATAAAAAGCAAAATAAAATATTGTACTTTAGAAAATATTAGAAAATAAACTTTAGAAGAGAGTGAAAGTACATTTTCATAAAGTTTTTCTTTTCAAAAGTAAGCATACTTAAATATTTTGGTATAAGGACTTGAAAATAGCATCTGGGTTTTGTGGTATGCTGCTTAATAAAGTAAATTAATAAATATGACTGAAGACATCAAAATAGTCATTCGATTTTATATTCCAAATTTTCCCCTTAAAAGTCATCATTCTGACACCAATTTTTAAATGCTCAGATAAGGTTCAGATTCACTGAGAAAAGTCATCTTTAAGATCTTTCCCTTCCGTTCTCCATTCCACATATGTTTTTGGCACATAAGGTTGGTACTAGGAAAAAGTAATCAACCTCATGGACATCTATTGTAAATCCCAATTGTAAAATGTTACAATTTCCAAAGGTTCCATATCCTACTTTATGGCAAAAATGTGCCTCTTTGAAAAGATTCCATTTTAGTAAGATGGAGATGAGCCCCACTTTTATATATAAAGTTGCTAAATTATACAATAATAGTAATAAAACCTCACATACAGATAGAGTTTCTCCAAAGAAAAATTTTAATAAAGCACCAGAACCCAGCTCCTTTGGGCAGTCAAGCTTCAGTCTTCTTTTTTCTCCTTAATCTAATTTTTAGAAAATAATGCCCAGGAACTTATTAGGCTTCTTGTCCAGAGCCCTAACCCCAGTGAATAATATAATAACAACCCAGATACCTGAAACATAAACCTGAAGATTCTAAACAAGCTTATTTAACCCCCTTTATATTAATTCAATTCATATCAGAAATAAAGGTGAAGGTATGAGTAAATGGTGATGGTGTAACTCCTTAAAAATTCCAATAACAATCTTGACATTCAAGTATTCCTATCAAGATGGGCAATGGTATGATCATGCCAGGATTTAAAGGAGGAAAAATTAGGCAAGTCATAAACTTATACTTCTTATGCTTCTTTCATTATCCTCTTAATATTGGATCACATATAGAACCCATAGTGCATTAGTCCAATTGATTAGGAAATGGTGTCAATGAGGACAGATGACCTTTTTTTTTCTGTTTAGAAATAAAAGTTAGCTATATTCTGTGCTTTGGTTAGCATAATATGAATCCTATTAAAGCATTTACAAAGGCACCATTTGCCCCCCTAAATTTCAAAGTAACATAAATTGGTCATAATTAATCTATCACCACTGGAAAATAATTCTGATAGTAGGACAATGGTATCACTTTTGGCATCATCCAAATACATATTAGGCCATGGCAGGAGTTGAACAATTGGATATCTCAATTTTAAATGCATTTTTATTTAGTTCTTTGATATGTTTGCCACAATTATGGTATTTTTGATCTAGGATCTTTATATCAGTTTCATCCAGAAAATATATTTTATCCAGAAAGATATCATTGTATGCAAATTCCTGCTTGTCTTACAATGTATCCTGTATAGAAAGTTTTCATTCAAAGTACTCAATTCAGCACTATGGTGATTCAATGATACTCAAAAGAGCACTAGAAAATCATTACAAAATTTTGTTCAATAAAGTGATGTTCATTTTTTGTTTGTTGATTTGTTAATTATTGAGTGCCTATTATGTGGCAGTATTTTCTATACAGTGATAAAAATACTAAGATACAAAACACACAGAAGATTCATAAACACATTTATGCCTACTCACCATAAACAATCATAGTATTTTTATATTACACATCACCAATGAAGGAAAACTTTTCTTGAGTCAAAGTGTGTCCCTAGCAAACTACATCATTGCTATTTTGGGAAAGGGATTAAACCTTACACATTACACACCAGAGCTGACAACCGCCATTAAAAAGAAAAAGTCTCTAGTTACACAGCTCTGGCTTCTGTTCATTTTGTGATTATTATTATAAGTCAAAAGTCTATAGCAATAAAAATGACATCAACAGGAACACCAATAACCATAATATGCACCAAATATTGTCTACAACTGTATTAACAGTGCATATTCATTGCGGGAAGGTAGGCAGGAAGCTTTGGGGACTAGCTGACTCAATAAAAGGCCAATAAGGAACAAATCATAGCAGCCTTTCAACTTCTATCAGGTCATCTGGCACTCAGAGGAGAAATTAAAATCTGGTTTACAACCTGAAAAATGAACTTCAACTTATGGATAAGAAGATTAGTCAACACCATGTGGAGGAAAGAATAGTTTTAAAAAAGAAAAGAAAGAAAAACAATTTAGGCCACAAAGAGATCATGACACTTTATTATCTTGAACCACAGTAACAAAAATCCAGTTTTGTTAAAGTGAACAGCATATTAGGCCAATAAAAGACAAATCTGAATCCTTGAGCAGCAATCATTTATTGTCTTTGGGAGAAGGAAATAACATAAAAAAAAAAATAAAACGATGTGAAAGGTTGAATGCAATGTCAGAGTGAACCCTTACATCTATCATACTTAAACCTCTTTAAATCAAACAACAGCTAAGCAGTAATCTACAATGGATTTCAACTCACATATGTACAATTATAAAGATATAATATAAAATGTATAATATACATCAATACAATATAAAAAAATTAAATATCAAAATTGCAAAAGCAATTCCAATATTTTCTTTCTGGTAAGTATTATATTGTTCACCCCCTGGGTTTTGAGCATAAAACAAAGTGAGAGACTACTTTGTTGTATAAAAATTGACTGAAGACAAAGTCATGGTCAGAAGAAACAGCCACATAGTGAGTATTACTCACAAGCAAATTTCACAATAAGGTCTGTTAAACTAGTAAATACAAGATAGCATTGAAAATCTGTGAACAGAAAGATACTGGTGTATTAACTAAACCATACTAACTCCATAGCTAAATTTCTAAAAATGACTGAAGATGAGACAGGCCTAGCCCTGAAAAAGATCAAAAGAATCACATGTATGTTCTCAGGCAAAAATAATACATACTAATGATGCACAAAATAAAAAGTTTGAATTCTTGACACTCATGTATTATTTGTCTATTAGGACAGTAAAGCCTCTTTGATATTAAATTCTTAGAACTAGGGGCCATTGGGGCCTGGGGATATAGCTCAGTTGGTGGAGGTCTTGCCTCCCAAAAACAAGACGCCCGTGGCAACCCCCCCCACCCCCACAAAAAAAAAAAAAAAAGAACTAGGGGCAATTAACATTTACCTTTCTTATTCTTTGTTCTTAGGTAATCTAAATAGAGATTATATGGAAGGTTGTTTTGAAGAATCAAGTGAATTCCTGTCAGCAATTGGGAAATACTTATTGTTATGGTGAAAACATTTACTATTAAAATTTTTTCTATTGATGAAAGCAAAACTTAAGCTGCACTTTTGGAGGCTATTTTGCAAGCTGAAGGAAATAAAATGACATTCATGTCAAATATTCTGAAACTGGTTTTGGTTTGCAGGTTCTGTCTAGCATTTTCCATTTTACTTGAATTAGTGAAGTTTCCTTTATTAAAAGTATTATCAATGCTTGCATTAATATCATCCTGCATATTTCAGTCATTAACAACTTAGATTCTACTAAATATTTGGCTATAAGAAAAATAGTTAAATATTCAAAAGATATGTTTTAAATAATGACTCATTATTAACAATCAAGTTCTATTTATAGCCATTGTACAAATAAATGCCTTTGTTTTTTCAGGCTCCTACAAGAACATGAAATAGAATTGAAATTGTCACATTTTTATGAGGCTGAGGCCATGTGAAGTCTTATGAATCTCTAAAGAGAAAATGTATAGGAAAGAAATTGTACACCCTGCAATTTTAAGTATTTGATCTTAAAAAAATTATCCAATAGTTGTATGGCCTAAGATTAATGCAAAAATATTATGGACTGAGATTTAAACCAAATTGGTTGTGTATGCATTTACTTATCACCCAGTAGGCATGGCAGAACTCCATCTTATTATGTTTAAAAGTATAAATCTCAAATTTGTACGTCATATGGATGGAATGTATCCAGCAATAAATATGCAGTTTAGAGGAACCTTTGCAATGCTGTAGAATAATTTGGACAGCTGGTGTTATTGGTTGATCTACAAGGTTTTTGGTGTTCTTATCAATCTGCTCTTTTACACTTAATTTAAATTTAGTATAAATATTCACTGTCAAAAAAATTAAATTGGGGGAGAATGATCTCACATTTTAACTCAGGATACAAAACCAGAATATTAGCAGAAGAAATACATACATAGGTGAGTTTTTATGGTTCTAACTGGTATGGAGACAAAGAAAACTATAATTTGCTTTTGTTTATGCAGGCTTAGATGAAGGTCTAAAATGAAGAGGTTGCCAGTTCTGCAGTATACACGCTCTTTTTATTAGAGAAACTTGTTAAATTACTAATAACACATAGCCTTTGTTGAGTGATATCTACTTTGCATAGCATTTACCTGTCTATTATCTCATAACAGCCTTGGGAGATTAGAAATAATTAAATATAGCAAAGGCACTTATGGTAGATAATTTGGAGTGTTATGACTCAGGCTTGGATTGATACAGGTAAAGAAGAAAGTCCTTAATCCTTTATCTTTCATATTCTGGGAATGCAGACTCTTTGCAGCATATTAGTATATGCTTTATACAATGAATACAAAGTGGATTTGTCCTTTTTGTGTTCCCTGGGCATTCGTGGTAGTTACACTGGTGTGGTTACTGCAGTCTTTACCAAGAGTCTTCATGAAGGCCCAATCATATTGTTTCTGCTCATTCCACCCAACACAGCAATGACCACCTATATGCTATGGTCATATTAGACCTAACCCTACTTGTGACACTAGCTTAATGGCATTTAATTCCTCATCCAACAAGGCAGCACAGCTAAATGCTTGTGAAGTGACCATGAAATCTACATAGGAAGAGAACAAAAGAACGAGGCTTGCGTAGGTATTACGTGGATTTATTCTGTTAAGCTTAAAGGAGGATGAAATTTGGCCACCTGGGACTTAGAGAAGCATAATGCAAGCTGAGTAAAAGGCAAGCCAATAGGAAACTTTTAGACATTATCTTTCAAATTGCAAATGAAGAGCAAGCTATTTACAAACCTGAAGGCAGGTAGAAATCTGAGAGATCTCATCAGGAATGTATGAGAGCTAAGCATACATAACTAGGAAGTATGCAAGGCTTCAATTTTTATTAAAAATTAAAGCAAATTTCTTACCAATTACCACACCGAAGAAAAGTGAAAACTCCTTCAGACAGGGACAGATGAGGCTATGGACATGGAATATCAGTTCTACTCATTCTCTGGCACAAAAATATATATCTGTGAATATATGTGTGTGTGTACATACATCGCACTGACACATCATTCAGCACTAAATTGAGTTTATATGTCACAATAGTGTGGATACTGAATACTTATCTGATTAATATTATAATACAAGTCTATTGGGAGAATGGGACTGGGAGATAACAGGGCAGGGCATGTGTGGTGGGTACAGAGGAATGGGGAAGCTAGCTCCTTTTTCTCCTGTCACGAGAGCTCAAAAGATAATGTCTATAACAGAATATTCAAGAAGTTGAATAATTTTGAAAAAATAAGTCAGCCCAATAATAATTTAGTAGAATGCTCTTGGATTGCCCAAGTGTATAGAGTTTGCATTTTCAATCTAATGTTTTTAAGGATTCAGCATTTTATGGGTCATTTTAAGCAAACAGGAGTTACTCTTGTTTTTAATTCAGACTAAATAAAGTAATATTGATGATTATTAAAGTAATATTGATTCATTATTCACTAAATAATGAATGTTAGAAAAGGAATTGAGAAAATGGCCAGTGTCTATAAGGGAGCAGCTTGGCCTATCAAAGCATAAAATACACGTGATCATCACAGATGGATCGGGGATTCTGGGAAAGAAAAATTATTTAAAGAGTGATTGAATATCTAGCCCCCTACTAGAAAACATTATTTATCACATTATAAATAAATAAAACAAATGACTTTTTAGTATGCCCTTCCCCCTCCAATTTGGAATAAGTCTTTAGAGCCTATATTTAATTTATATATCTTACCTTTTATAATATTTTTATTCCATTATCTAGTTCTCTCTCTCTCTCTCTCTCTCTTTCATTTTTT
>JAJEJO010000122.1:727496-743036 GCA_020662805.1 Glaucomys volans | reverse complement strand
TTTTTTTTTTTTTTTTTTTTTTTTTTTTTTGCTTTGTATAATGTAGTTCTTGCCTGACCAGATGGCAGTGAATCAGCCAATAATCACGGAAGGCACATCGTAATACATTAACATCCTAATGACTTATTGCAGATCTGTTTCCAAAAATCAGAATCAATAATAAAAATACAGAGTTGACCTGGAAACAAGATTGCAAGATCCGAAAATATACTGGTATGGCATTCTCATTGTCCATCTGTAATGGAAGCTGCACCTTGTTTGCTCTCTTTCATTTCCCAAATTTCCCTAACAGAACTTCAAATCTGTTCAGGTTATAACCTCTCCCCCATACAGCCCAACTGCCTCATGGGAAGCTGCCTCAACCTCCACTCCAGAGGTGGGACTATTTGTTCTAATGATAATTAGCGATTAGTTTACAAATGGACAGATGATGGCCGATCAGATGCAAGAGGAGAGATTTGCTAGCAGCTTCAGAGAAAGGTTTTCCTTGCTCTTCTGGTATAGTAATGAGATATCTCCCACTGTCCCTCTGCCCTTTCAATCAAAGGTGAACAATATGTAAGTGGGTCTGATTGCTTTTAGTACCAATCTACTCCTCAGGAAGTAAACTGGATGAAACCAAAGCAGAGGAGATAGTCAGAAATGTAACTTGATGGTAATATTGGACCACTGGATGAATAATCCACAGCCCACTCACAATTCAAACTTCCTGTTACATGTGCTAATGGTTTCTGATACACCACTCTTAATTAGATTTTCTGTTACCTCTATCTGACAGAATCCAAACTCACTTCAAACTGACATTTCTGAGAATGATTAAAAGTTGTATACCCAAAGAAACTTCAATTTTCACCTTTTTAATCTCATTTTATGTAATTTCAGATTTATGTAATATCAGAATTCAAAGCTCAATTAAACCATGTTAATTGCCACTACTTGTGTGTGCCTGGACGTAACCATACACAGTGTTATGCGTATGGAGTTGTCCAGCACGAGGGAGTAGAGAATCTAGAACTAAGTGAAGGTGTTCTAGAGATAACAGGCAGCAAGGGAAGGTGCAATGAATGGTAGATGGTCAGGAGGCACAGTCGGGAGAGGAGAGAACTTGAATCAAATTTTAGGCATACTCTAAGGCACTCTAAACCACATTATCACTCGGACCCATTAAAATGCCTATTAAACATGCAGTTGTAAGCAATTTTAAATAAAAAGTATGACTATCCACAATCCATTAACTTTGTAATTTTCAGGTTTTATTTTCTAAGAAAATATTTTCAGATGTATTTTCTAAGAAAAATTCAAATAGTTTAAAGAATCAGATAATTCTGTAAGATTTGCTATAAAGCATTATACTTCTTTATTTTCTTTCTTTCCCATTTACTTTTCTCTAGAGACAGTCACTTTTGTTTCTTTTAGCTGGTTCTTTTCTCTAAAGAATTTAATTTTGAAAATTTTCCTTGTTAGACATCATCTCTTAGATTTTTCACCATGTGAAAAGTTAAGAATTTAGCTTGCCTCATTCCCTCATCACACATGTATTCCCTTATCATCACCTGCTTTGTCTTGCCAATGGTTATATTATAATTCTGATTAGATCAATATTCAGTATTTAAATTCGAGTTACTATATTCACTCAGATTGGAATCATACACCAGTGGCGTACTGGTAAAGTGGTTTTCTGAATATTTCCATCTCTCTGAGTATTTCCATGGTGTAAATACTCCTGTCTTGGCCAACTTCAGATTACTGATCTTTAAATATAAAATGTGGAAGAAAGGAGCACATTGTTATAATGAATTCTTTTTCTTTGGGTTAATAATTGCCAGATTTGTATTTGTTTGCTCCATCTACTATGTACTTATAAATAATGAAACCACAAAATCCCCTAATCACAAAACTCTCTTCCCAAGACATACAAAATATGAGACTTTCTAAGAATTCAGTGTTTTTTGAAATGTCTCTCCTGTTACTTCCAGGTTCCATTCTGGTTGCTTTCATGCTTGGGATATCATTGTCCTATAACATCCATGTACTCTCATTCTGAGGTGTCTTTCCCCAAATTCTCTTGGATCCTCTATTTCCTGGATCCCAGGTCTTTCTCTTTTTTGATCTTTGCCTCATTTTGGTAGAGCACTTTTTCTGGCAATTTTCAAACATCTGAGACTTTGCATATGTATTCTACCTTCACACTTGACTGATGGTAGAAGTGGCTCTATAACTCCAGTTTGGAAGGAATTTTCTTTAGAATGGTGCAGGCTTTGGTTCATTCTGCTCTTGTTCACGGTGTCCATGTTGAGAAGCTTGATGGCATTCTGACTGCTCATCCTTTTGCATGTGATCTGCTTTTCCTCTTTTGAAAACTCAATCTCTGAAGACTTTGCCACACTATTAATGTTCTAAAAATGAGATACCTTCACTCAAGGTATCACTAGAGTCATTTAACTTGAATTTTCTACATGCTCTTATGAATAGAAGGGTAAAGTATAGAATAGTGTATACCCTAAAGAAAATATGCCAGTCTTCAACTTTATGTACTCAGGAGGTGTAACCCATGTTAAGGTGCAAAAAGCAAAAATTAATAAATAAAAACCTCTTCCAAGAGGAATTGATAAGGCACTTTCATTAATTCCATATTATAAGGAGGGAGAGATTAAAGAAAAGAAAGTTCGCAATCATTTGGAATAGGAAAAGGAGAAATGAGTTTTCTGCTTGACCTTGAAGAATAGTTTCAAAACAATGTTAATCGATTTATCAATTATCATAGAGAAGGGTAAAGAAAAAAATAACAAACAAAAAAATCCACAATACTACCTCACTGATATTTTCTCTTGAGGTTTTAAATAGTGCTTGTAATAAAAGTAGTACATGACCCAAAACAGAAAATTCAAAAGGACATTAGCAATATTATGAAAGTAAACTTCACCCTTTCCACTATATTATCCCATGTTTCACAGGTTGTAATTTATATCCTCCCAGAAGAAAGTTGATAGTATATTAAAAAGTAGTACTTTAAAAATATTTAAAATCACCAAACATAATAATATTCTGTCCCTCACTTCAACAAATAATAATGGAATCCAAATGAGGTCTACTTCATTCTCTTTAGTGACTGCAGGGCATTTCATAGTACTGACCAAGGGTCAGAAAACTATGGTCTAAGGGCAGCATTTGACTCCCTGTTTGTGCTCATTTAGCACTTAAGTAAAAATGGCTTTCACATTTTGAAGTGATTGAGGGAAGTAAAAAGAAAAATGCTATTTTTGCAGCATAAGAAAATTGTAAAATTCAAATTTCAGTGTCCATACATCAAGTCTTATTAGAACTATTTATTTTTATCAAATAAGGGGTAATACATATCTTTCCACTGAAGTTTTGGTCCACTCTCTTTCAGTATACACAACAACAATTTTAAAATGTGTTTTTCATGTAATGAACAACCCAAGAAATGAATTGAATTGTATACTAGTTGCTGAATTAAGTTGGAGTATGGTACCTGATTATTGGATTATTTCTTGATGTATCACTTGTAAGCTCAAGGCTCAAACCACAGCAGTGGAAGACATACAGGATTGTCTGTTGTTTCAAAGGCATAATGTGAAGTGCTCATCATAATCTGTTTAAAAATCCTAAATAGCAAGAATGCTGGTCTCCTAGACGGAGTAATTCTAATTAACCTTATAAAAATGAGATTTGTACAGTATGTGGAAAATTAAGGATATAAACAACCATTAAAAGAAAAGCCTAATCACATTATAATAATTACGTTCAACTGACACAATAGGCAATAGTTACATAGCAGTACCCTATTTTAAATGCCATCATAAATAATATAAAAAATGGGGATGTTATATTGTTATTATTCAAAATAATGTTTTAAATTATTCTTTTAAATAGCCAAATAAATTGCTCTATTAGCATGAGGATTTAAATGTGTACTCTGTGGTTGCTTTAAGAAAAAAGAACTGGATGGTCATTAAGCTAAGGGATTTTACATACATCTTAGAGTTGAAGTGAAAACAGGAGCAGAAAGAATGGAAAACTAGTTCAAAAAATCTGCTGTTTTGGTTTGCTGGTCTTCATAGTTAGTAACTGGTAATTCCAAGGATGAAAGTAAGGATAGTAGTTTAGAAGAAGTTGGACACTGGAGACAGAAGAGTTGAATTCCTGTGTGACTTTTGCAAGTTCCTTCACTACTTCCAGCACCAGATTCCTTGTCATTTATAGCGATAGTGTCTACTCAGAGCCAAAGAGTTATGGGTAGTTTTAAATGTGCTCAGGAACTTACAGGGCTTGCCACTGTAAGAATACAAAGCATTAAATAAGTGATGGGTATTTTTTGTTATAATTATTTCTTCTCATCTTACGTTTTATCCTCTGTTGATTGCATTTTTGAGTATAAATAAAGAGGAAGAGAGAATGTAAAATAGAGTAAAACATAGCCAGCACATAGCGGTGGCACACACCTGTAATCCCAGCACTTGGGAGGCTGAGGCAGGAGTATCCCGAGTTCAAAATCAGCCTCAGCAACTTAGCAAGGCCCTAAGCAACTCAGTGAGACCCTGTCTCTAAATAAAATACAAAATAGGGCTGGGGATGTGGATCAGTGGTGGAGTGCCCCTGGGTTCAATCCCCAGTACCAAAAAAAAAAAAAAAAAAAAAAGAGTAAAACATAATTGTTACTTCTCATTACCTCCCTACCTGCCTATTCAAGCACTTAATGGGCATGTTATGGAGACTGTTTATAGGACACAAAACCAGAAGTCATCTGAAGGTACATGTCTAGGGGTTTTTATGAACTTCCATCAGAACTGCTGGACTTTGAACCCACAAGGATTCCTACTCACTAGAAACCCTTGTGAGTGTGACATATTCAGAAACATCTAAATTACATATTTCTCCAAAGCTTTTTTTTTTTTGCAATATACTGCTAAATTTACTGGTCTATTTACAGGCTTAAGGAGCTATGTTTGCTAAAACACTGTTTCCATAAATATGTAATAAAGGAAGAAATAATTGTGCATGATTTTAAGACAATTTTGAAAACACTAACCCTACCTTGCTAGTTCTGGATAATTGCTCTACTCAAATGGTGTTTTTACTTCATGCTATTATATTATGGCAATTGTAGATATATTTTAAATTCTACATGGATTAAGTGGTTGGTAGAATTTCTTAGTCATATCAAAGAAGAAATGAGCACACGGCAGGTTAAAATGAATGCTCACTTGTTAACATATTTGTTTAATAATCATAGAACTACTCCATCTCTGAAATGCTGATTTGCTTTGCCTTGAATAATATGCATTTCATGGATTGGGAAGCAGAAGTGAGCCCTTCACTAGTGAGAAAACCTCCTCGCCAGCTATCTATCATCATCACCTCAATGTGGACTTGCTTCTCTCCTGTGAAATCGAGTATGCTAGAAACTGTCACAAATGAATAAAACTGTATTTCTTTGAAAAAAAATTACCTAATACCTACGTCAAGATTAAGTGCTAGGGACAGAAATAAAGAGAAATAAACCAAACAGTTTTTTTAAGGAAATGAACACTGATCTCAGAAGCTATCAAAAAGCAAATTGCTGAACTCCATGGCAACTTCCAGAGTGTGTCCACAATGTACATACAGAAAGAAAAATCAAATTGAGAATCAGTTATAATCAGTACAAATGCACTATCAAATATGGGCTAACAATTTAGTCAAAGTGAAACTTCATTGGTTGTGGTTTGAATATATACATAGAATAATCAGAACTGTATATGGATATGAATTAAGAAAACAAGTCAGGCACCTGTAAATTGAAGCAGATGATGAAGTTAACAGTTTATAAATTAATCTTTAACAAATGTGAAATTGGTAGAAGCAGTAGCATTAGCTGATCTCATTGCTATAGAAAGAATTTTCTTGATAACAGAAAAGTCATGAAAGAGAAATATTGAAGTAAAGAAAATGTCTTGAAAACAGTTGAAACTGGATTAAAATGCAAGAGAATGCCTTCAACAACATTCACAGTCAATGATGAGAAGCAGGGTAAGATTTCAGATAGCCCCCAGCAGGTCAGTGTGAATTTGATGGCAACACTGCAAGCCTTAAGATTAAGTTATATTTATTTTACCATAAAACTCCAGGACTTTGAGGTACAAGAAAATATTTCTTTGACTTTATATAGTCAATCAAATAAAAAGTCATGAGTAGGGCAAGACCAGCTTCACTGTTTCTAATAACGTTGGTGCTTTAGTGGTATTCATAAATTTGCAATGTTTCAAAGTCAGGCTATAGCCTTTGCAAATGTAAAGGGTTTACTGTGTTTACCTTCAAATATGTTTGTCATTTTGTATTTTTAAAAATATAGACTTGCATTCAAATGTCAAGTAGCTTACATTTAACTGATTTTGCTCTTAAGCTCTATGTTTTATTAAAAGCTCTTTCTTATGCTCTTTGCACTAGGTATGATGGGTACAGTTCTCTTAATTAGATACCCTTTAATTTTGGATCAAATTGAAACTTGTATGTATACCACTTTCAATAATTGCATGACCCAAGTCAGTGATAACAGGTAAAAGTATATTTAGAAAAACACAATTTAGAGGTAACTCATATTTATTTCCGAAAAGAATATAGTTATTCAAGGTGACCGCAATTTCATCCATTATCTCTACTCAAATTGTCATTAATTACTAGAATTACTAGAAATTACTGTCAGAAAAAAGTCTGATATCAAGGTTGACAGTTTTAGTGATAACTATATTTATATGATATCTATAGAGTCAGTTGCAAAATGTCCATTTACTTTATTAAGTGCCTTGCTAATGTTTCATATGAATTAAAAGTAATGGTATAAAGTGGAATATGTCTTTTTAAAATTTTTTTAGTGGTAATTCAAAATTTTATTTATTTAACATAAATTACTACTACTACTTATCTCTATGTATCTTTGTGTAGTGAAAAACTTGATGGGTTTTTTAGGATGTTTCATTATATCTTGAGAATCCTAGGTAAATATTTTCGCAGATATTTTTTAAAAGTTTATAGAATTTTCTGGTTACCAATGACAATGTATTTCTTTGCCTTGCTGTTATTGTCCACAAAGTACCTATGAAGTGGTAACACAGTAACTTAATTTTTTTTCATATTCTTCCTAAATGGCATAAGTGACCTAGCAATAAATATATTTTTGATGAAAAAATTGTTTCCATAGTAACACATTAAGATATCATTCTTTGTGGTGATGTAGAATATAAAAGTACATAGTTGAAGGCTACTTGAAATACAACAGTTATAAATGAACAGGGAATAACTGAAGCATGTTGAGAGTAGATCAAAAGTCAATCTCTAGAAAAGCAACTCTAAAACTTTCTCTGAGGCTCAGTTGCTAGATGAGAGATTGCCTTAGAAACTTCCTGGGCCTTACCCACATGGAAGCAAGGTTTTACCACTTGGGCAATCATTACTGAGTTTTGTTTTTGCTGCTTTTCCCTTTATGCTTCTATTTGGTGGTACAGGTAGTTACCAGGACTTCAAAGAAATACAGCTAACAGATTTGTTTTGTGGGCGAACTGACATCAGAAGAAAAGCATTGATTTTACCTGACAACTAGACAGGAAATTAAACTGAAAACGATATTAAGTTATTTACCTCTGGAAAATTACTCAAATGTTTATATATTAATTTAGTATATATATGAATGTTCTTTGACAGCTTTTATATTACTTCCTTATATTCTATGCTTTAAGAATAGTGCTTTTCTTGAGTACTTCAAAATGATATCATTTACATTTGTCTTTATCTTTCAATCTAGATGTAGGAAAAGAGAGATTCTACTTCTTGCTGGAGTCCTAAGTTCAAAATAAACTCCATCTCTTCTTCCTCAAATGTGTTCTCACTCATTGATTCCTTATTTTAATACCTTGTAAATGTTGGTTTGTTAGCCTGGATGGTAGAAAGAGGGTGGAATTGATGTTCCTGGTGGTGCAAAGAAAACAAAATCAGCCCTAATGAACATAAGTTTATTTTTTTCTTTAATTTTTAAAGGAGAAACATTTGGATTCTTTTATATCTTAATACTGATGCATCTGGGACAAGATGGCAGACTGACATTGATAATAGGACAGTGCATCTTTTGAATACAAACCTAATGAAAGAAAAAAAATTATACAAAATAGCAAAGACTCCACTACCAGCATTCAAGCCACAGAAATGGCTCATGATGATAAGTGAGCCAGATATCAACACATGCTCTCTCACTTGCAGCAAGGAACAAGAAGACTGGATAATTGCACCAGTGATCAAATGCCTCCACACAGAAGTGACACATATCATTTCTACTAATTTAATGGTCAAATATCTAACTTGAAAGAAATGGGGAAGCACAACCTATCCATGTGCTCGGAAGTAGAGAAGAACTGGATATAGTAAATGACACTAATATGTGCTACAGCACGCTTCAGATAACAAAGCACATTCCTGCTTCTGCTTCTTCAGAAACTTTTGGAAGGAAGAAGAGAGCATTTAGAGGTGAGAAAGGAGAATGGAAAGTACAAAGTTCAGTAAATGTTCAATAACATTTCTAGCATATAGTTCTGAAATAGGAAACTGAATTTAAAAATGAGGGAAAATTGTAAGAACTCATCTTGTATTTTCCTTACCTGAAAAACAGATACAAGGGAACAAGAAACAATCATGATCCAAGCTTACATAAATGAGAAATATAAATGTTATATAAATTGCTGAAGAAGATGGTAGCCTCAGGAGAAAAAGCAAATAGGGCACAGAGCAGGTAGTGTCCTGCTCAAAGTTCATAGGGTTTTCCAACCTTTGTTGCCCTTCCTTTGTGTGGAAGAGGAGTGGTAGGATATTCTGGGCAGAAATGACTATGTGGATAGGGAAAGAGAACCTGTAAGAGTTTGTTCTAGCAAGATATTAAGGAGCAAGAATGTCAGGTACATGAAACTGTCTTCAGAGATGAGCTGAAGGAGAACTATTTTGTCTGCTTTTGGGATTGCTTACTCTGAATCCCTCCAGCTCTATCAGGAGATAAAAGATCCACCTGGAATCGTGGGAACAATTTTATGACCAAAAAATTGATAACATATACAAAATATAAATTTTTTAAAAACCACAACTTGCTCAAAAAAGAAACAGGAAATTAGCATATCTTTTGAAGAAATTGAATCCATTTTATATTTTTTAATCTCTCAAAAAAATCTCTAAAATTAGCTGATGTTGACAGTGAATTCTATCAGACATTTAAATACAAAACAATACCAATCTTACACAAACTCTTTTAGAAAGTATAGGTGAAGTCAACACTTCCCAAGCTGTTGTATGAGGCCAAAGTAACAAAAATTTTATGAAGGTATTGCCAATAAATAAGTTTATAGCCCACTATGTCTTATAAACATACATCCATCAATACTTAACAAAGTATTAGCAAATCAATGCAGCAAAATATCAAAGGGATAATACATCATGGGCAACTAAAGTTGATCCAAGAAGTATAAGTTTAATGCAGGAAAATTGTACTAAGAGAAAAAGAGAGAAGCCATATGATTATTTCAAGACATGTAGAAAAATATTTAACAGAGACCAATACCCATTCATTTGAAAAAATATCAGTGGAAAACAACAATTAGGAAGAGACCTCTTCAACCTGATAAAGTATACCTACAAAAGTATCTCTGGCTGGCATCATACTGAATGGGGAAAAACTTTACATTGGGGTAGTCAGGGGTAGGACATAATTGGGGTAGTCAGGGGTAGGACATAAATAATTAGATCTGGTTCTATTTTCAGGCAATATTATTATTTATGTAGAATATCAATTATATTCCTATCTACCAGCAGCAATCATTTGAAATAAAACACATTTATTATATTGTAATATATAAAATAGGAATAAGCTTAACAAGATACTCAAGACTTTCTAAGCTAAAACCTACAAAGTACTACTGTTGGAATTTAAAAACAATATAGATAAACAGGAACGAGTACCATTTTCCTAGACTGAAAGGTTAATATCATTAAGGTGCTGTTTATTTGAAAGTATTGTGTTGATGTTAATTTTATCTGGTCATAAAGATTATATTATGGTGATGGAAGGAGTTTGCATCAGTCAAAGATAGATTTAAAAATATGGGGTATTCTGTCATATTTTTGTGAATTTTCTATGACTTTACAAAATTTCAAAATAAAAAGTTTATTAACTATAATCTAAAAATGGTTAGATACAATGTGAACCAATTATAATCCCAGTAGGCATTGTTGTAGGTATTAAAAGACATATAGGTGTAGATATTAAACTGATCTAAAATTTATGTGAAATGCAAAGGACTTAAACATTCAAACCAACTTGAGTAAAGGAGCAGAGCTGGAGGACTCAAACCACCTGATTCCAAGGCATGCTGTAAAACTACAGTGATCAAGATAGTATGGTACTGGCAATAAGGACAAATAGGAGAATGGAACACAGGAGAGACCCCCCCTCCATAAATCTACAATTTTACAGTTGTTTGCTTTTTGAGAAAGCCCCCAAAGCAATCCAAAAAGGAAAGAAATGTATTTTTAGTAAATGACATTGAAATAATTGGTTACTGATATAGGAGAAGAAAGAAAAAAATAAACCCAAGACCTTGCTTTTTGTCATACACAAAAATAAGTAATAGATAGAACACCTATCTAAACATAAAACAACATGTAAAGTCACAAAGATTTTAAAGGAAAAGGTAAGAGGAACTAAATCTTCAGGACTTGGGAGCAAGCAAGAATTTCTTAGGTTGCAAAGGTTAAAAACCATAAAAGAAACAATTGATAATTTAGACTCTGGCGAACTCAAAAACTACTCATTAAAAGACATCATCAAACATCAATAAACTAAATCAATCTAGAGAGCATGAAAAAATCTTTTAAAAATATATATCTGACAATTTAATGATTTTTAGGAAAAATAAAGAACTGCTACAAAAGAAAAACAATCAAATAATCCAAGATAAATAGGCAAGATGTTTGAACTAGTATACAAATAGCCAATAAGCACTTTAAAAAAAATGTTGTGTATCATTAATTACCAGTAAATTTCATACCAAACCACAATTAAATACTAATACACATCCACCGGAATGGTTAAAATTGGAAAGACTGATACCCCCAAATATGGTGAGAATGTAGAGCAACTGAAACTCTCATGCATTATGGGCGAGAAGGTAAACAACTATTCTGAGGGGGAAAAATACCTAGCAATTTCTTATATAACTAAACGTATACATAATCAGCAATTTGATTCCCATGCATTTACTCTAGAGAAATTAAAACATTAGCAAACAACTTGTAGAAAATTCATTCAAAACACCTGAAACAAAACAGCCATCCCTCAAGTAGTATTGGTAAACTAACTGTAACATATTCAGACAATGAGATTTCCTCTGGAGCAAAAAAGAGCAAAGTGGTTCCATATACGACAATATGGATGAATCTCAAAAATATTACAACATCAAAAATAATATAGTCTCAAAAATAATCTCACAAGGAAAATTTATGAGAGTACATAAAATTTGACTCCAAACTATATAAAAGTCTAGAAATGAAAAAGATACCCTAAAAATAAAAAAAAAACATAGAACACCAGGAGTTTAATGGCAAAGATTGACAAACATTAAAATCTTATTTATGATATGCATATACAGTAAGATATTTAGAAGACACTGAATTGTTATCTTTAATTTCATATGCAATTAATTCTTTTTTTTGTTCTAATTAGTTACACATGACCATAAAATGAATTTTGACACAGCATACATAAATGGAATATAACATCTCATCCTTCTGGTTGTACATGACATAGAATCACACCAGTCCTGTAGTTATAAATGTGCATAGGGTAATATATCCGGTTCGTTCTACTATCCTTCCTACTCCCATATCCCCTCTTCTCCCTTCCCTCCCCTCTGCCAATTCCAAAGTACCTCTATTCTTCCCTTGCCCCCCCCAAACTTCTTATTGTGAATTAGCATCTGCATATCAGAGAAAACATTTGGCCTTTGGTTTTTTTAGGATTGGCTTATTTTGCTTAGCATGGTATTCTCCAGCTCCATCCATTTACCTGCAAATGCCATAATTTCATTCTTCTTTAAGGCTGAACAATATTTCACCATGTATACATACCACATTTTCTTTATCCATTCAGCTGTTGAAGGGCATCTAGGTTGGTTCCATAGTTTAGCTATTGTGAGTCGAGCTGCCACAAACATTGATGTGGCTGCATCACTGTAGTATGCTGATTTTAAGTCCTTGTGTATAAACTGAGGAGTGCGATAGCTGAGTCAAATGGTGGTTCCATTCCAAATTTTTTAAGAGAACTACATACTGCATTCCATACTGGTTGCACCAATTTGCAGTCCCACCAGCAGTGTGTATAAGTGTACCTTTCCCCCCACATCCTTGTCAACATGTGTTGCTGCTTGTATTTTTGATAATTGCCATTCTGACTGGAGTGAGATGAAATCTTAGAGTAGTTTTGATTTGCATTTCTCTAATTTGCATTTCTTGTTAGAGTGGTTGAAAATTTTTCATATATTTTTGACCATTCATATTTCTTCTTTTTGTGAAGAGGAAGCATCACAATACCAGATCTTAAACTACTTCAAAGACATAGTGTTATGGTTTGGGTATGAGGTATCCCCCAAAAGCTCACGTGTGAGACAGTGCAAGAAGATTCAGAGTGATTAACCCAATCAGTGATTTAATCCCCTGACAGGGATTAACTGAGTAGTAACTGAAGTGGTAGAGTGTGGCTGGAGGAGATTGGGATTGAGGCGTGGCTTTGGGGTATATATTTTGTATCTGGAGAGTGCAGACACACTCTCTCTCTGCTTCCTGATGATGCAAGCTGCTTCTCTCTGCCACACTCCTCCTCTATGATGTTCTGTTTCATCTAGAGTCCCAGAGGAATGGAACCAGCTTTCTATGGACTAAGACCTCTGAAATTGTGAACCCTCAAATAAATTCTTCCTCCTCTATAATTGTGCTGGTCAGATCCTTTTAATCATAGCAGCAAAATAGCAGACTAAAACACATGGTAATAAAAATGGCATGGCATTGGCATCAAAACAGACACATATACCAATGGTACAGAATAGAAGACACAGAGACAAACCCACACAAATAGTTATCTCATATTAGACAGAGGGGCCCAAAACATATTGGAGCAAAGATAGCCTCTTCAACAAATGGTGCTGGAAAAACTGGAAATCCATATGAAGCAAAATGAAATTAAACCCCTTATCTCTCACAGTGCACAAAACCCAAGCCAAAGTGGATCAAAGATTTAGGCACTAGAACAGAGACTTTGTGCCTAATAGAGGAAAAAGCAGGCCCAATTCTTCCCCATATCAGCTTAAGGAACTGAATTTCTCAACAACATTCTTAAAGCACAAGAAGTAAAATCAAGAATCAGTAAATGGGATAGATTCAAACTAAAAAGCTTCTTCTGAGCAAAGGAAACAATCAATAATGTCAGGAGAGAACCTACAGAACAGGAGAAAATCTTTACCACATGCATTTCAGATAGAACAGGATATATAAAAAACGCAAAAAACTTAACACCAGAAAACAAACAAATAACCCAATCAATAAATGGGCTAAGGAACTGAACAGACACTTCACAGAAGATGAAATGCATCCTTATGGTTTAGATATGAGATGTCCCCCAAAGTTCATGGGTGAAAAAATGCAAGAATTTTCAGAGGCAAAATGATTAGGTTACATGTGGTGTTACCTATTCAGTGGATTAATCTACTGATATGGTTTAACTGGATGATGGTTTTAGGCAGGTAAGTTGTGGTTGGAGGAAGTAGGTCACTGGGGTTATGCCCTAGGGGATTATATTTTTTCGGTGGTGAGCTGAGCTCTCTCTGCTTTTGGGTTATCATGTCATGAGCTGCTTTCCTCTACCACAACCTTCTACCACGATGTTCTGCTTTATCTTGGGCTCAGAGCTATGGAGTCAGCTGACCATGGACTGAACCTCTAAAACCATGAGCCAAAATAAACTTTTCCTCTTCTAAATTATTCCTGTCAGGTATTTTTGTCACAGAAATAAAAAGCTGACTAAAATGTGCATTAAAAATGAGATGGATTCCTAAATGCTTAGAGAAATTAAAGAAAGAATGAGTATAGGATAAAGCAAGTATAACCACATACCACAAAATCATGATTGGTCAATGAACAGACTAGACTGCACATGTGACAGTGGTCCCATAAGGTTATAATAGAGCTGAAATTTTGCTATTGCTAAGTGATGTAGTATGATAATGTTATAGTGCAACACATTACTCGTATGTTTGTAGTGATGCTTGTGTAAACCAATCTAATGCTTTGCCAGTTATCTAAAGTATGGCACAATTATGTCCAGTACATAATACTAGATAACGATACTAAACAACTACTAACTTATGTATTTACTATATTACATTTTATTGTCATTTTAGTGTATACTCCTACTTATAAACAAAAGTTTTCTGTAAGACACGTGCTGTTTTACATGGCAGCAGCCTCAAAGATCTCAGGTTCAATGCATGTCTTGATTGTACCATTTTCCATCGTGCTTCATTTAATATAGTGTTCTTTTGTTTATCATGACTGCAGGCACTGAAATCCACTGTTAATGTTGCCAGTAAGAGGCCATGTCAAGTGATTAACCAACATCAACTAGGTTTGTGTGAGTTTACTCTATGATGTTTGCCCAATGACAAAATTGTGTAGCAATACATTTCTCAGAACACAACCCTGTCAGTAAGCCACAATAGCCATACAGGGACCTGTCATTGTGACTGGCAGATGGATATATAGGTATTTACTGTAAATTATCTTCAATTTTGCTTTATATTTGAAATTTTTCCTTAAGAATTTTGGGATTTAAAAGAAATAACTATCTGTAGTTGGCTGGTTGTAAATGGCAACCCAAAATCATACCCCATAACACAAGTAAGTGTACTTTTCAAAACCCTCTGATTAATCAGAGAGACCATTTATCAGAGAGACCATTCGGCTTTTGGATTTTTGGGATTGGCCGATCTCACTTAGCATAACAGTTTCCAACATCATCTATTTACCTACAGGTAATTTATTTGTGGGGACAAAATTATCTAGAAATAAGAAAAACAAAAGGCACATGATGTAAGCACATGACATGTCATCCTTTAAAATGTTGTGGTACATCAAAAGCTCAGGCTACAAAAGCAAAACAAACAAATAAATGGTATTAGATCAGGCTAGAAAGCTTCTGCAAGAAAATGAAGCAATCAACAAAATGAAAAGGCAGTTTTCAGATAGGGGAAATATATTTTCAGACCACATATTGGTTAAGGAGTTAGTATCTAAAATATATTTTTATTTTTATTTATTTTTTATTTATTTATTTTTTTATTTACTTATTGATTCATTGAACACAAATGGAGTACAGCTATTGTTTCACTGGTTGTACACAAAGTAGAGTCACACCATCTGTGCGTTCATGCATGTACACAGGGCAATGGTATCTGTCACACA
>JAJEJO010000122.1:658447-724008 GCA_020662805.1 Glaucomys volans | reverse complement strand
CAGAGGAAAGCAGCTCAGGATATGCCACAGAAAGCAGAGAGGCAGAACTCCTCCACTCACCAGGGACAAAATATATACCCCAAAGGCACAAGCTCATTGCCTCTTCTATCCACACCTTATCTGCCTACAGTTACCATCCTGTTATTTCTTTTTAGTGGACCGATCCACTGATTAGATTACAACTCTCATCATCTAATCATTTTACCTCTGAACATTCTTACATTGTCTCACACAATGGGATACCTCAGATCTAAATCATAAGATTCAGCAAATCACTGGGTTCCTCGGAACTTCTCATTTTCTGAGACATCAAACACTTTGGTGCACAGGATCCAGGGTTTTTGGCCTGCAGGATGGGAACCATTGGTCAGAGTTTATTGTAGGGAGAAAAGGATTCCTACTAAGAGTTTGAATTACTGAATGGAAAAAGGAAATGGCTTAATCAATGGTCATTTTAGAAGAATGACAACAATAAAATGTTATACTGTGTATATTAACAACATAATCATCAAGCAAACAACTAATTGTTTGAAAGCAGAGAGCAAGAGGACATTTCTTTTTTCCATGGCCCAAATTATTTCCTCTAAATAAAATGGATTTGTTTAATCAACTACATGCTAAACATCTAACTTAGTACTTACTGTTGAATAATAATAAAATTTGATTTTTAGCCAATAGATCCTCTTCCTCTCTTACTCTAAAAACTCACCTAAATAGCATAAAAGTTTCAATGGGAATCAATGCCTTGGCACTTGGGGACAGAATCAATACGTATTTGAGAGGGGCAATTGTCACAAACGCACATCTCTGAAGACTACTTCTTTGACCTGTATCTGCTAGAATCTGATTTAGTCAGGGTGAAGTGAAGCTGAGGAGTCAACAGACATGCATATGCTCATTAAGCCTTCGAACGAGCATCTTGATTTACTATAAAATTTACTTAAGAAGTTAGATGAATTGTAAATAACTTGCTCTCCTTTAAAATACTTAGCAACCTAATTCAACAATAATTTATGATATGTTTTTAACTAATCATAACATACACATGAAGGAAAGCTATTTTCTTATACATGTGGCTTGTTAGAATGTCATTCTCTTTTCTAGTGTCTCAAACTTGCTGTGTTCCATTGATGTATAGAGCCTAATCCTTAGAGTGAACAAAACAAAACAAAACAAAACAACACCAGAGGGGACACGAGCAGAATTATGGAATGTCCTTTTCTTCCAAAAAAAGAATTCTTGCTGAAGCCTGGCCTAATGTGATGATTAATTTTACAGAGCTGTTCTTGACCAATGTCACTATAGCAATGAAAATAAACTCAGGGAATAGGATTCAGCCAGAGGGGAAAAGTTCATTAAGAAATAAAAGTAGAGACAAAATTGCCCATTAAAGTGGCTAACCAAGGTTATTTTATGAGAGGATGGATTAAAAAAAAATAGAGGGTTGCCATGTATTTTATAGAGATGAATTCAAATGTGACTCATAGATTCCGGTTTCAATAAAATCCTGTGGAATACAACAGTTTAGTTCCATGGAAAAAGAGGATAGTTACTGGATGCTATTATAATATTTGCAGTATTCTAACATGAAACCTGACTTGCCCACAAGTTACAAGAAATATACCATTAACTTAAGGATTGTGAAAAAAAAAAAGAAAAGAAAAGAGCATAATTATTTTCTTGGCATTCAAGCCTAGTTCAAGACAAAGAAAATCCCACTCAGATGTTTCTATCTAAATCTGAATGCAAATAATATTTTTTAGAAATTGGAAGTTGTGTTGCAGCCCTGAGCACTCTGTTGAAAGTCGAAAGGAATTGCTTTAAGAATGATTTGTTCCATTAGAAATTAGCCAACGCACAGAAGAGTTGGATGTTTTCCTTGGCTATAGGAGAAAGTAACTGTAAAGTTTACTGTTTAAAATAGTGTCATATCTTTCTATGGTGATCCTTTCATTCAATGTTAGATAGATGGATAAAGAAGTATAGAGCCATCTTAAGTGTTGAAGGTTGAATAGATAACTAAATTATGTATGTTACCTTAAATCCTGTTTTCTAAAGGGATCCATTACTGTTTTATAGAAAATGGCTCCATTCATTTTGAGGTTTAAACGAAAGCTTTGTATCTCATTATGGAGTTTTTTAAAGAAGATGACAATAGATGTAAGTACAGCTACTTTCCCTTAAAATGCAATTTGATATTTGTAAGTGTTGGTTGGGGAAGCCAAGAACTGAGGAATCTAGTTTTTACAACTTGGTTCAAATGAGCCAATCTAGCCAGTATGTAAACAAATCAATTATTCACTCAAGTCTTGGTGTTTGTCCCCCCCGAGTCCAGCATTGTGCTAGGTTGTAAGAAAGTTTCTGGCCCAGAAATTTATGGTACAACAAAGATGGACTGAGTTTTACTTTTGAAGCACAGCCATGGAGTTTAGAGAGGGATATTGGTGTTCCTTGGGACATTTGGGAGGACTTTATGTATACCCTAAGACTGGACTCCTTCTTTTAATGCTAGCTGGGTCATAGCAGGCAAGAGAGAAATGTGGAAGACTTCTGGCTTGGAGCTAGTCCTGCTCCGTGGCTAGAGCTAAGTTTGCTGAACAATTATTGTTAGTGAGCAACCCAAACAAAGACAAAAACACATTAGAGAGAAGAGTCTAAGTAAAGTGACTCAGATATATACAATTCATGGGACAAAAGTTTAGACAACTAACAAACTTCCAGTAGCTGCTGTTTATTAAGTATTTACCATGTACAAGACTGCATTAAAACTGTCACAGTATTGTATTATTTTTCATGAACCCCCTAGGAAACAGATATTCTTTCCCATTTTAGTGAAGAGACTTTAGTAGCTCTAAAAGACTACCACCTTTGCCCAAGAACACAGGAAAAATTCAGGAGTCCCAGTTCAAGAGCTGGGTGGTCTGAGTCCACTGCTGTTAGCAGGGCTCTATGATGAAATATAAGGAAGAGGTCATGATAAACGTGAGATGGCCTGAAGAAAGAATGAATTATTTTGGGTCAAGTGTATGATGTGCTATTTTGGAGAGTTTGTTGGATCCAATTCCCATTAGTGATAAAGCCGAACCTAGAAAATAATGCAGTCCCTTAGCTCATTTTATCTCACTGATTTCTACTTTTGAGCTCTTTCCCTTGTTCATTGTGCTTTCTTATTTGTTTTGAGTTATTTAATCTTGCACATGAATTAATTACTTCTCAATTGAGCAGTATGGTTGAACTGATGCTAGATCAATTTAGAGACCCTGGTTGGAGGCTTTGTGGGTCACCATTTGCTTGTCTAGGTTTATCTTGGGCATGGCTCCCTTTTTAGGGCTCCTTCTAACTTGCTACATTATTATTACAATCTGTGCCAACCACAGTTGCCTAATATTAACTGTCTGTGCCACTTTTGGATTACTGCTTGGGAAGCCGGACCTGACCCCACAGAAAGGCAGATCAGCTAGAAAAAAACAAATAAATAATGTGGGCTAGTAAATGTTTTTGGGTGCTTATTTATCCTCACTCTTTCACTCACTTCTCTTTATCGTCACAGTCTCAATCCCAATTCCCATCTATTTTGGTTTCAGCTGATTATATTGTTCTTTTATTTAATTTTTCCCTTGCATTTTCCATTCACTTAGAACAGAATCCCACATTAAATGAGGCTCCAGGCTCACTTAAGGATGCATTTTGCAAACCAAATAAAGTAAAATCATCAGTAAATTCCAAATGTTCTATTATGTTTCTTTACACACGTACAAATTCCAGTAAGTCTCTAGTTATGAAAACAATTCTAAGACAAGGATTCCAGATGCAATTAATAATTTTTAACCATGCCATTTAAGTGTGTAAGAAAAATCTAACATTCAATTTTGAAGGGAAAAGATGTTAGAGACAATTTGGACAGACAGAAGCCAAACCAGGAATTGTCCTAAATTGCATACCTTAGTAGAAAATTCTGAAATAAGAAAAATCAGGATCTATCATAGGAAATATAGGAGAGTTACAAGAAAAATGGTTTTATAGTTATCAAAGTCACCTAATTCAACTCCATCATCATATATTATAGTATAGGGAAAAGATTTCAGTGGGATCACTGATACTTTATCCTGGAGGTGAGAAAACTCACACTTAAGGACATTAACCAGTTCTAGCTGGTTAACAGCAGAGCAGAGACTGAACTCAGACCTAAAAACTTGTTGAGAGCCATTGCTACCATTTCACACTGATTTATCTTCAATTCAAGAGTCAGCCAGCATTTCTGGCTCTTTTTTCTTCATTATTTCACATATTAAACTTCTATCCTTTTGGTCCTTGTTGCTGTCCAGGTTTTTTAAACTAATGCTATTTATTATTCAAAGCACAAAATGCATTCTTGACATACGCAGAGAGAGATGAGAAGGACAACATGCTACAAATCGGGGAAGACCCACTGTAAATGTCTCTGTAGCTTTGGGTCAGCTTCCCTGTGATTCTCAGGAAGATGTTCCTAGTCCTAACATAATGGTTAGGATGGCAAGGGCATGAGATGCTGGGACCCTTGGCTCCTGCTACTCCTTAGTAGGAAGATTGCTTCCAGAAATCCATCCAAGGAGATGCAATTCTTTCTCTAAGCTGCCAGCATCTGTCTTCAGGCCAAGGGAGTGTTTCTGGGATTCTTTCAGGCATATATAATGTGCATATTTTGTAGGTATGTATGTGTGTATACATATGTATATATGTATGCACGTATGAAATAATTTTCAAATACTGAATTATTTTTCTTCTCTGTATTTTCATGCTGCAATGTATGAAAATAAAAACAGATCTGAACTCTTGGAAGAAAATAAAACAATCTAACATATATATTTTTTTACAGAATTCACAAAAGCTGTGTTTGCTGTCTGCTATTAGATTTCAAGCTTATTATTTACATTTTTGTATAAAATTCTTCTCCCTGAATCTCCTCTCCTTTCTCTCTCATTCACCACTCCTGACACACACATACACACATTCACTCCTCTCTAGTTCCATCTCCCTAGAATTGACATAGTCTAATCTCCATCATTTTATGGTAGACAAATAACTCATGGGCTTTAATATTCAACTATTGTGCCTTGGTACCTCAAATTTCTATTCTGACTGTTGTATTTGTTTTAGGAAGTGAAGGAGTGAGAGAGTTTAAAACTATATTATTCATTCATGTTACAGACAGCAGGACATAAGGGAGTAAGACACAGGACAGGAAAATCTGAGTAAGCTTTAGAGACAGAGAACTGGTAGGAAGGTAAAGCCAATCGGGAAGCTGGTAGGTTGCAAGTTAGTACGAGGCTGGTTATAAGTGGCTCTATGAGAAGGAAAGGTGTCTCAAACTGAGAAAGTGGTAGATGTGCAATCAAAATTCATTTACTATTTGATTTCTTAAGTAGATGACAGTTGTATGTCCAATAAAACATATTCATTTCATAATTTTTTTGAAAACATGTAAGTACTTAAAGATGCACCTTCAATTAATAGCTTTAGGGGACAGGTTAACCAAGTCATTATATAAAATGTACACTAAGCTATAATAGCATCCATGAACATGAACTTGTTAGTTATATAGCTCTGACTTCCTCCAGTTAAGCAAGTTTGAGTAGAACCAAGCCAGCTTTGCACAGAACCTAAACATCTTTCTAAATTAATTGGATGACCACACTTAATTACATTTCCATAGGTATGTATTTCAATAGAGCAATACAAAGTCATACTCAGGATATTAACCTGAGTAGAATATCTAAGAATGTCAACATGACTTTACAACATACCAAATAATGCTGGGATTGTACATGGATTTTCTATTTCATTAAACTCACAGTTACATTTTACTGTATTAACTAAGTTTCAATTTCTAGAAATTTAAAAGATTTTCTTCAGCACTAGCTAGATGCTATTGACCCATTAACACTAATATGAATGGTTCATTCTAGATTTCAAAATATGTTGATCTAGTCTAAGAGTTTTGGTGATTTCTATTGTCTAAAAAATGTCAAGGAGTCCTCTATGCTATTATTTAGATGCCACAGAAAAATCTAACCTTTTAAAAGAACTTAGAAGTAATTGCTAGAGAGTCAAATTTAATTCAACCTTATATGGAGCTAACAATGCAATCACTAATATGACAACGGGAGAGACGTGCTTTCCACTTACAGCTAGGTTTCATATAACAGAAAAGAACAATACCAGACAACTGTTTATCCCTGGAGTTAACAAATTTCTTCTTATACCAATTAGGTATCTCAATTTTAGACACAAACTGTACAATTTAGTTTCAATAAAATATAGCAAAGATAACCTCCTCTCCTCCACTTTAACAAAATTAAACTGTTCCTGAAGTTTTTAAATGTTTGTCATACTTTACTTTTGTGTGCCCTTCATCTCAGCTTTTCCTTCTTGCTCCCACACACTGACACAACCGCTACATCTCCAAACGAAAACTAAACCAAGATACTATAGAACTAAATGATATAATCAATAATTTGGACTTAACAGACATATATAGAATATTTCATCCATCAGTGAGGGAATGCACTTTCTTCTCAGCAGCACATGCATCCTTCTTTAAAACCAACCATATCTTATGCCACAAAGGAACTCTTGAAAATGCAAATAATAGAGATAGTACCCTCCTTATTTAAATCTCAAACTTGATGATGTCAGTCATTCCCAAGGCTGAGATCATCACATGAAGTCAGTGTTTCCCACCTTGTGGTGATCAAGCAATACCCTGTCCATATATCCAGTTGCTTTCTGCTTATCTCCAGTTGGAAGTGGGCAACGTAAAAGCCATCATTACCTCTCCCCATGCTTGCCATGCTGCCTGGCTCTCTGAAGACCAGTGCCATTCTTCCAAACATCTAGACACAAAAACTTAGACTCCATCAACTTCTTCCTTTCTTCTACTGTATTCAACCATCAAAAGTTAAAGACATTTAAAAATAGCTTGTTTCTATCACCTCTTTTTTACCTCTGCCTTCATACTGGTGAAAAGATTTCTTTCTGAATTATATTGTTCCTTAAAATTATTCCTTTCATCTCTTGATCCTAATCCATTGCTCCCCAACATAGCCTCCTCTGATTACACTGTCTTTTAACCCAATAAATCCCAAGTTTTCAATTTTCTGTATATTTGAAGTAGGTGCTGTATAATAGGTGGAAAATCATAATCTAGAGCTTATATACCCTTTATAATTATTAAGAATGAAAATAGATTGTCTTATAAAGATAACACTGGGACAATATAGTATCTTCCACATATATAAGCCATCCTATAAATACAACATTGGGCAAATATGATAAGTAGGATGCTGGGATAAAGCAGGTATCAAAAGTCTTAACAAACACTCATTGATAACTACCTAATAATTTAGCTTATCTTAGGATTCAAAATCCCTCATAAGCCAGTCTAGCTCATCCATTTTTCAGGGATAATTGCATACTAGGGTAATTTAATTTATAGCTGAGACAAATTAATCTTACACATAATATGAACCATCAATGCTGCCCATAAATCTTCCATGGTCTCAGTCTCTATTAACTATTTTCTCTACTGCTGTTATTTCAATTCTTTCTCCATCCTTCCTTCTCACATTCCATAATTTCCAATGGGAGACTTTGTTTCCTGCTTCATAAAGAAGGTAAAGGGAGGATCCCCAGTCCAACCAACCATGCCCTGCCTTCAGGATCACCAGACTGGCTGTCACCCACACAGATGCTCTGCAGCTCCCCATTTGCCAACACATTTGGAAGCCAGTGCAGCCATCTTGCATTATCCCAGAAGCAGAAGCTGCCATCTTTGGGTGGGGCAGCTCCCATTCTGAGACTCCTGCTGTAAACTGGAAGCTCATTGTCATGTACCTCTCATGCATCAGGCTACTGAAGACTGGGAAGTTTGAATAGTATATGACTGTTATAGTGTAGATTCTTTTTTCTTTTTCCCTTTTTGATTTTTTAAGTTTTTATGTCTTTATTTTTCTCACTCTCTCCATTTTCCTTTTGTTTACCTGTTTCCTTGGAGTCTGTTTCTCCCCTTTTTCATGCTAACAACCAACTTCTTTTGATTCTGCTTTCACTCTTCCTACAATCTAGTACCACTACATACTCTTTTCTTATACCTTTAACAGTTATATCCTATACCCCTCCCCTCCTCTTTGTCCACCATTAGAAACAGTAGACTTCATTGTAAATCTATTGGTTATATTATAGATAATCATTGAACTCATCCTCCCTGTTATTATGACAATACTGTTAACGTCTTCATAGGGGCTATTTGATTTAGGGTTGCATATTGTCTGTACTGTGTGCTGCTAATATTGATCTCACCCCAAAAGGAGAGGTTTTGGAAACCTGCAGTGTCACTATAAGCTTATAAGAGGGGAATTGCAATACCCCAGGTCCCTACTGCTAGAGGGGAAGATACATGAACAACATGAAAAAACAAGGGAAAAAAGTATTCCAAACAAACCAAGATTCTATATTAATAAAATTCAATGACAGCTTGGTAGAAGAAATGTCAGAAAAGTAGTTCAGAATGTACATAATTAAAAAGATCCATGAAGCAAAGGATAAGATAAGAGGGCAAATGTAAGCAATGAATGATCACTCCAATAAATAGTTAAAAGAGCAACTGCAGGAAGCAAAAGATCATTTCAATAAAGAGATAGAGATTCTGAAAAATAAAACAGAAATCCTTGAAATGAAAAAAACAATAAACCAAATAAAAAACTCAATAGAGAACATGACCAACAGACTAAATCACTTGGAAGACAGAACTTCAGAGTATGAAGACAAAATATTTAATCTCAAAAATAAAGTTGACCAAACAGAGAAGATGGTAAGAAATCATGAACAGAACCTCCAAGAACTATGGGATATCATGAAAAGACTAAATTTAAGAATTATCAGGATTGAGGAAGGCACAGAGATACAAACCAAAAGAATGAACAACCTATTCAATGAAATAATATCAGAAAATTTCCTGAACCTGAAGAATAAAATGGAAAATCAAATATGCAGGATTAAAGAACACCAAATTTACAAAATTACAATAGATACACACCAATGCACAATATAATGAAAATGCCTAACATTTAAAATAAAGATAGAATTGTAAAGATTGCAAGAGAAAAAGCATCAGATTATATATAGGGGGAAACTAATTCAGATATCAGCAGATTTCCCAGCCCAGACCCTAAAAGCTAGAGGACCTGGAACAATATATTACAAGCTCTGAAAGAACATGGTTGCCAACCAAGAATCTTATGCCCAGAAAAATTAATTGTAAGAATTTCAGGACTAAATAAAATAGTTCCATGATAAACAAAAGTTAAAAGAATTTACAAATAGAAAGCCTGCCCTACAGAATATTCTCAGCAAAATATTCCATGGGGAAATGAAAAATAAATATGGAAGTCAGCAAAGGGAGGAACTATCTTAAAGGTAAAGTCAATCAAAGGAGAAACCAAGTCAAGTTAAAAACTGAAAATAAGCCCAAGTGACCAGGAATATAGATCATATCTCAGTAGTAATCCTGACTGTTAATGGCCTAAACTCCTTAATCAAGAGACATAGACTGGCAAATTGGATTAAAAAGAAAGACTCAACGATATGCTGCCTTCAAGAGACTCATCTCACAGAAAAGGACATTAACAGACTAAAGGTAAAAAGGATGGGAAAAAATATACCATGCACATGGACTCAGTAAAAAAGGGGGGGTTTCCATCCTTGTATCAGATAAAGTGGACTTCAAGCCAAAGTTAATCAGAAGGGATAAAGAAGGACATTTTATACTGTTTAAGGGAACCATAAGTCAGTAAGACATAACAATCATAAATATTTATGCCCCAAACAATGGTGCATCCATGTAAGTCAAACAAATCCTTCTCAATTCCAGGGACCAAATAGACCACAACACTATAATTCTGGGTGACTTTAACATACCTCACCCAGCACTGGATAGATCTTCCACACAAAAACTGAACGAAGAAACCATAGAACTCAATAACACAATAATTTAGGCTTAAGAGACATATATAGAATATTCTATCCATGAAAGAGCAAATATGCTCTCTTCTCAGCAGCACATGCATCCTTCTCTAAAATAGACCATATCTTATGCCACAAAGCAACTCTTAGCAAATATTAAAAAACACAGATACTACCTTACTTTCTATCAGATCAAAATGAAGTGAAACTAGAAATCAATGATTAAAAAAAACCCAAACTACTCCAACACCTGGAGACTAGATAATATGCTATTGAATGATGCATCAATAGCAGAATACATCAGGGAAGAGATTTAAAATATTCTTAGAGATAAAGGAGAACAACAATATAACATACCAAAATCTCTGGGACACTATGAAAGCCGTACTAAGAGGAAAGTTCATTGCACTGAGCTTATTCAATAAAAGAATAAATAGTCAACAAATAAACCTAACATTACATCTCAAAGTCCTAGAAAAAAAAGAACAAATCAACACCAAATGTAGGAGAAGACAGGAAATAATTAAAATCAGAGCTGAAATCAATGAAATTGAAACAAAAGAAACAATTCAAAAAATTGACAAAACAAAAGGTTGGTTCTTTGAAAAAGTAAACAAAATAGATAAACCTTTAGCTACTCTAATGAAAAGAAGCAGAAAGAAAACTCAAATTACTAAAATTTGTGATGAATAAGGAAATATCACATCAGACACCACTGAAATACATAATTAGAAGCTACTTTGAAAATCTATACTCCAACAAAATAGAAAATCCTGAGACATCGACAAATTTTAAGAGACATATGATCCTCCCAAACTGAACCAGGAAGACATACACAATTTAAACAGATCAATTTCAAGCAATGAAATTGAAGAAGCCATCAAAAGCCTACCAAGCAAGAAAAGCCTAGGACCAAACAGATTCTCAGTTGAGTTCTACAAGACCTTCAAAGAAGAACCTACACCAATATTCCTCAAAGTATTCTATGAAATAAAGAGGGAGGACACCTTTCCAAACTCATTTTATAAAGTTAGTATCACCCTGTTACCAAAACCAAAAGATGCATTAAGGAAAGAAAACTTTAGACCAATAACTCTATGAACATATATACAAAAATCCTTAACAAAATTCTGGCAAATCACATACAAAAACTTATTAAAAATATAGTGCACCACAATCAAGTGGGGTTCATCCCAGGGATGCAAGGTTGGTTCAACATCTGGAAATCAATTAATGTAATCCAATCACATGATTAGACTTAAGGTTAAGAATCACACAATCATTTCAATAGATGCAGAACAAGAATTTGACAAAATATAACACTCTTCATGCTCAAAACACTAGAAAAAATAGGGATAGTAGGAACACACCTCAACATTGTAAAGACAATCTATGCTAAGTCCATGGCCAACATCATTATTAATGAAGAAAAACTGAAAGAATTCTCCCTAAAAACTGGAACAAGACAGTGATGCCCTCTTTCACCACTTCTATTCAACAACATCCTTGAAATACTAACCAGAGCAATTAGACAGACCAAAAAATTAAAGGGATATGAATAGGAAAAGAAAAAATCAAGCTGTTACTATTTGCTGATGACATGATTCAATATTTGGAGGATTCAAAAAACTCCACCAGAAAACTTCTAGAACTAATAGATGAATTCAGCAAAGTAGCAGGATATAAAATCAGCATGCATAAATCTAATGCTTTTCTATTCATAAGTGATGAATCCTCTGAAAGAGAAATTAGGAAAACTACTCTGTTCACAATAACTTCAAAAAAATATAACATACTTGGGAATCAATCTAAGAAAAGAGGTGAAAGACTTCTACAATGTAAAGTGCAGAATATGAAAATAAATTAAAGAAAACCTTAAAAGGAGGAAAGATCTCCCATGTTCTTGGATAGGCATGATTAATATTGTCAAAATGGTCATACTTCCAAATGTGCTATACAGATTTAACATAATTCCAATTAAAACCCCAATGACATTCTTCATAATAATAGAGAAAGCAATCACAAAATTCATCTGGCAGATTAGAAGACCCAGAATAGCCAAAGCAATCCTGAGCAGGAAGAGTGATGCAGGAGGTATCACAATATTAGACTTTAAACTCTATATAGAGCCATAGTAACAAAAACGGCATGGTATTAGCACCAAAATAGACAGGTAGACCAATGGTACAGAATAGAAGACACAGAGACAAACCCACATAAGTACAGTTATCTCATGCTAGACAAAGGCACTAAAAACATACAATGGGGAAAAGATAGCCTCTTCAACAAATGTTGCTGGAAAACTGGACATCCATATGCAGTAAAATGAAATCAAACCCCTATCTCTCTCCCTGCACAAAACTCAACTCAAAATGGATCAAGGATCTAGGAATTAGACCTGAAACCTGTCACCAAACAGAAGAGAAAGTAGGCCTGAATCTTCATCATGTTGGCTTAGGACAAGACTTCCTTAACAAGACTCCTAGAGCACAAGAAATAAATGCAAGAATTAATAAATGGGATGGATTCAAACTAAAAAGCTTTTCCTCAGCAAAGGCAAGACTCAATAATGTGAAAAGAGAGTCTATAGAGTGGGAGAAAATGTTTTCCACAAGCACTTCAGATAGAGCACTAATCTCCAAAATTTATAAAGAACTTAAAAAAAACTTTACACCAAAAATACAAAGAACCCAATCAATAAATGGGCTAAGGAACTGGGCAGACACTTCACAGAAGAAGATATACAAGCGATCAACAAATAAATGAAAAAGTGCTCAGCGTCTCTAGAAGTTAGAGAAATACAAATCAATACCACCCTAAGATTTCATCTAACTCCAATTAGAATGACTATTATTAAGAACACAAGCAACAATAAGTGTTGGTGTGGATGTGGGGAAAAAGGCACACTCATACACTGCTGGTGGAGTTGCAAATTGGTACAGCCACTCTGGAAAGTAGTATGGGATTCCTCAGAAAACTTGGAATGGACCCACCATTTGACCCAGTTATTTCACTCCTTGGTTTATGCCCAAATAACTTAAAATCTGCATACTACAGTAAAGAAGCCACATCAATGTTTGTAGCTGCTCAATTCACAATAGCTAGATTGTGGAACCAACCTAGATGCCCTTCAACTGATGAATGTATAAAGAAAATGTGGCATATATACACAATGGAATACTGCTCAGACATAAAGAAGAATAAAATTTTGTCATTTGCAGGTACATGGATGGAGTTGGAGAGTATCATGCTAAGTGAAATAAGCCAATCCCCAAACACCAAGGACTGAATGTTTTCTTTGTTAAGTGTATGATGATATATAATGAAGGGGTAGCAGGGGGTAAGAGAAGAATGGAGAGACCTTGGATTGTGTAGAGGGAAATGGGAAGGGGGTGGGGGAAGGAAAGATAGTGGACTGAGACAGACATTATTACCCTATGTACATGTATGATTACACAAACAGTGTGAATCTACATTGTGTACAACCATAGAAATGAGAAGTTGTACCCCATTTGTGTACAAGGAATCCAAATGCAGTCTGTAAAAATTTTTTAAAAATGGGCTGGGGTTGTGGTTCAGTGGTAGCGTGCTCGCCTAGCATGTATGAGGCCCTGGGTTCAATCCTTAGCACCACATAAAAGATAGAATAAAGGTATTGTGTCCACCTACAACAAAAACAAAACATTTAAAAAATGAATTAAAAAAGAAGAAAAACAAAAAAAAGAAGATGAAGATAAAGGCATTGGACAGGGACTTTTGAATCCTCCCTATCCCCTCACAGGAGTGCATTCCTGTTCATTCTTACATGTCATCTATTCTTTCCCTATAATGTCAATAAAAGCAGTGACATTTTCCTGTCCAACATCTATCACTCTATCTTGCTCTTCATCTCTTATCTTCCAGTTTCCCTCCCCCTTGCTGTGCACTATCTGTCCTATACCTTCAACCTTTCACTCTGTTCTTCATCTCATCTTCTCTCCATCTTTTAATCAAGTGCATCTTTCTCTTCTAACCTTCTTGACCTTAGGTTCCCTGACATCATATTTTAGCTTTCCATTTTCTAACAAGTCAATATTCTGGGAAAAGCAGATCTCATTGTAATATGGTCTCTATACTTATCACTACACTCAAAGTACAATCAGCATGGTTACTAAGAACTTTATGGTTACTACATCCAAGGGGAAAATTTCAGTCCTTATTTCAATTGACATCTTTGCAGTATTTAATATTGTTCACCACTCTGTCCTTATGGAACTCCTCCCCTTCCTTGAGTTATGAGATACTGGTCTATCAGGACTTTCCTTCTATGCCTCAGAGCATTACTACTTAGTCTGTCTTGAAGTTTCCCTTCTGTATTTTTCTAAATGGTTATGTTCACTTCCATCTTCTTTTCATGCTCACTATAGTCAATCTCATTCACTTTCACAGCTTTGAAATTCATCTTTTGCTAATGACACCTAAATATATTATTCAGCTCAGATCTTTCCTCTGTGTACTACAATCATAAATTCACTTGCTCCTTGGTAATTAACTACTGCTCAGCATGTCCAGCTCAATATCATAAAAATTTTATTTGTTCATTCCATTTATCCTTTACCACCATCAAACCAAATACGTTCTTACTCCTTGTCCTCTTCTTCCTTGTACTCTATCTGAATGGGTGGCACAACCAGCCACAAAGTCACTTAAACATCTGATCACCAATACTTTATCAATTCAAGCTTGCTTAGATTACTCTACAACTTCCTATCCTTCTGTGTTACTCACACATTCATACTTCAATCAGCCTGATGTTCTCAGAATATCTGATATGCACTTCTGACTATATAATTATCTTAAATTCATTTATAAGAGTACTCATTGCCTTCAAACTAGAACCGACTGTAGTTTGGATCTTGAGTGTCCACCAAAGACTCATGCATTAAAGGCTTGGTTCCTGAAGGTGGTAGAAATTTTAAGAGGTGAGGCCTAGTGGAAGTTCTTTGGTCATTGGGGGCACGCCCCCAAAGGGATTTGTGGGGTCTGGTCTTTTATTTTCTCTCTTTCACATTCCAGTCAATATCACATACTCCATGCCATGATTTTCTACCTCACTACTGACCCAAAGCAATAGAACCAATATGGTCTGAAATCCCAAAATAAACCTTTCTTCTTTTTAGGTTATCTCATGTTGCTGTCCCACCGCCGGCAGTGAGACGCGACACTTAGAAAGTTAGTACAAACTTTATTTGCATGCATAAACTCTGTTAGCTAACTCGCGTTTTCCTTCTTCCCCTCTCACTTCCCTGTTTGTCCCCTTATATCCCCTTTAACCGCAAAGCTCAGGTGATCTGAAAAGACCAATCATACAAAACCATAGGTGGCTTATCATCTATTTACAGAAGAAGTGTTGGACCTGGCATTCTGCAGCCGCCATCTTTGACACGCAGCAATTTATATTGCATAGAAAGACAAATAGCACAGGGGCCTCCGGAGCACCCCGACAATCTCAGGCATTTTGTTACAGCAACAGAAGGCTGACCAGGCCAGAACTCAAACTGACTGACTCTAAATCCCATATCCATGGGCATTCTTAATGAATTAACTTGGATTCTTAATGAAAATGAATAATAGAACATGGAAAATAGATATAAAATGGCAAAACATGTGTTTTGACATGTGTTTGCCTTCCCTCAGTTCTTTGTTCTAGACCTTTGGCTGCATCACCATCATCATCATAATCATCATCCCCATAATATATTAGTTATTGCAATGATTATATATATTATATAATATATACTATTATATATTTATATATATAAGTATATATAAATAGAGAGAGACAGAAAGAAGGGGGTGTTGCTAGGTTTTAAAATATATATGTATATGTATATATATATATATGTATAGAGAGAGAGAGAGAGAGAGAAAGAGGAGGTGTTGCTAGGTTTTAAAAAATATTTTTTATTCATTAGTATAATCTTCATTATACTCTGTGAATTATGCATTCATATGTATTTTCCAGATGAGAATGCCACAGCTAAACAATTTCACAAAAACTACTCAGGATCACTAAGCTAGTAAGGACTAGAAGTAGATTTTGATGACTAACAATGTGATCTCAGACTCTGCTCTTTCCCCCTCTTCTTTGTTTACATGACACTCTTTAATCTATTTTTATAGTCTGGGACTGGATATTATAATCATCTGGGAAGCTTTTAAGAAATAATGATGACTCAGCTCTACCAATAGAAATTCATATTCAACTGATCAAGGAGAAGTTCTGACTTCCTGTGCTTGTAAAAGTATCTTAGAGGGTTATAATGCCCATTCACAGGGCTCAGGTTGTAGCTCAGTGGTAGAGTGCTTGCCTTGCATATGTGAGGTAACACTAGGTTCAATTCTTAGCACCACAAATAAATAAATGAATAAAATAAGGGTCCATCAACAATTTAAAAATATTTTTTAAAAATAATGCCCATTCAGAATGTCTTTTAAATAACTATTTATTTATTTATTTATTTGGCACTGAGGATCGAACCCAGTACCTTATATATGCTGGGCAAGCACTCTGCCTCTGAGCCTCAACCCCAGCCCTCACAATGGTTTTAAATAAGCGAATATTTGCCTTCTTTGGCTGTTCCTTAAGGTCAGGGTTGTCTTCAAATTTCCCACTATATTTCTTCATAGTTTGGACATAGCACACAAGAACTTGTGAATGAATTGTTAGTTATAAAATTCCATTGCATGTCATATCCAGAACAGTAATCAAGACAAATTCAGGATGTTTTCCTAAGGAACAAAATTAATGTCAAATTTCAGAAAAAAAAATGAGCTTTTAAAAACCCCAAAAGCAAAACAAAACAAAACAAAAAAAGACCAAAAATACTAAGAAAAATGTTTGTTCACAGTCTGGGACTTGAAATGCGGGCCTAGAAAAATAAACAGTTCTTAGGATCTTGGAGAAGCTGTTTGCAGGATACTGCTGTAGCCCATTCTCCTGTGAGTAAGCCCCACTAAACTTCTAGTCTTGGTATTACCTAAATTAGATTTCTGTAACAACTTGCATAATCCCCGCCCCCCCCCTTTGCATCTTCTTCTCTGTGTAACTGGTCCTAGGTAATCCTGATAGTGCTGTGCTAAATGATTAAACAATGTTTTCTTCCTTTCAATCCAACTGGGAAAGATGTTCTTACACATACTTATTTTTAAAGCCAATGCGTGTATGATTTTTTAAAAAAGGACAAGAAGGGAAATTGGCTAATAAAATGGAACATTGATTAACTTCTTCCCTATGATACTTGAGAAATACCAGGGCAATGACATTTATAAGCCATGCTCAAAAATTTTTTTTAAAAAAACTTGCCATCTAAATCACTTACATAGTCTTCTGCCCCTCCCCACCCTTGAGTATTTTTCCAGAAAAGGAAATATATGCTGATGTTCTGGATGCCTTTGAGCAAGACAGACCTCCCCATCAATAATATGTGCAGAAACCCTGTAATTTCTGCAAAAGGAAGATCTGCCTCCAGGCTACAGATGGGCTTGGGGACCTGGCTAAAATGGTTTGCAGCACAGGCTGTGCCAGATGTTTCCAAGAAAGTACTAGGGAAGAAAATTCAGTGTTGATTTAGAACAGCACCTTTCAATCTTGTTTTCTTAGTATTGTAAGACATTTTTCATACTGACCCCATATATATAGCAATATGTGTAGGGGTGTGTGTGTGTGTGTGTGTGTGTGTGTGTGTGTGTATGCTTTAAACTACATTCACAAGGAAGAGTTTTGCAATGTATTACTGGGTCATGAAATCAATTTTGCATGTGTTGACAAGCACTTGAAAAGAATAGAAAAGAAAATATCAGTTTTCATTTTACATGTTAAAGATAAGTATTACTTTGTGCTTTAAGTTGCATACACTAATTTCTAAAATGTGTAATCTTTCAAGATTTTGCTAAATCTGAAGAAACCAAATTAAGTAACAATATCTATAGAAGGCAATGTAATAAGTTTTGCCAACCAGCAAGTCCCAGGAGTTTTCAATCATTCAATCTACAAATACATATGAACAAAGCCTATGTTCCAGGCTTTGCTAAGCAGAGGGGAAGAAGATAGGTCCCTGTTCCTGAATAATTCTAAGTTCAAAATCTTTCAATGTCTTCTCTGCTCACTGATTATGCCAATCTTTAGCCTTACCTAAGAATCATTCCTAGTACTAAAATGGAAGGAGAATAACAAGCAAAATTTCAAGGAAAGACAGACATAAGTGGAAAAACACACAGGTTGCTGTCTTATCACAACTCTTGTTCTGTTTGGGGATCTCTGACCATGGATGCCCAGTACTCTCATGAATCTCCACTGCTAGGAGCTTCCAAATCTAGTACCAAATAAGTCCAGGACTCCTCAGCAGCGACTTCTTCTTCTGCCTCATTGATATGTACCTACCCCGTCTCATTTCTTGGTCTCAGAAATAGATAAGAGGTTTTGATGAGAAATTAATGGTAATAGTGTCTGACTATGGTATCCTACCAGACAGTATGATCATAGGACACCAGTATCTGGTATCCTACCAGAGAGTATGATCACTTTGTACTCATACAGTACAACATGAATACTGTAAATTATTGAGGCTAAGTCATTTTGTCATTTCAATTTAAGGGATATGAAGTGAACTAGATAGATACTGTCCTTGCCCTAATGGAACTTTGAATCTGGCAGCAAAGACAGACTATTAAACAGTATGTACAATATGAGATTAGTATTAAGAAGGGTAAATAAAGGAGCTATGGGAATTTAGAGCAAGATAATTTAACCAAGTCTACTGAGTCAGCCAAGGCTTCTGAGGCAATGACATTTAAATTGAGGCTTATGGATACATGGGCATAACTAGGTGAGGGAGGAAAGCCAGAGGATGGGTCACTATAGACAGACAGACTACCTCTTTATTAGCTGTGTACCTTTTGGGAAAATGTTTAACTCTTCTAAGCCTCAATTTTCATTTATATAAAATGAAGGAATAAACTATCCTCAGAGAATTGCATACTGTTTATTGCAGGACCAGTACTTAATGCTCAGTGTTGAGCCACTAGTAATGGTAGTGATAGCAGTGGTGGTACTGGCAGTGGTGGCAGAAGTATTCAAACAAGGAATAGAGATTTACAGGAGGAAGGCTAGATTTTTGTGGATCTGTACAGCCTGGGAGTTATGGGAGAATTGCATATCATATGCCTGCTTCATCTGAAGTAAAAGCCATTTGAGCAAGTAATGGCTCTGTACAAGGCATGGAAATGGCTAAACAACCCTCAGAATATAGGTTCCAGATTTGGAGACTGCACCTCCTAAGCCCAAGCATGGTGATAACTGCAACTCTGAGACTCCATGTAGCAGCAGAAGCCCTAGAAGTCCTATAGTTGTGAAAGATCTTTCTTCAGAACAGGAATGTGAATCCTGTTTTTATTAAATAATTATCCTCTGAATTATGATTGACACTGAGACTTTCTCTCTTATTCCCAAGGAAATCTACACATTTTAATAGTTTAAATTGGACTATGAGAACAGTTAGATGATGGTCTTTATTTCCAGCTTTGTCTGATCACATCCTAGGTATTGACAAGGCAGTGTGAAGAGAAACCATTTTTAGAAATACTAGCAATTTTTCCATTTTATTGATCCAGTGATAAGCAAAAATGACTATGCAATTGAATGTTTTTTGCACATCAATAGAAGTCCACACTCCAAATACTGTTGTCTTTTTACCAGAGAGGAAATTATGTTTCGATTCTTCTTTCTTAACCAAAATACTGAACAGTCCTTCATAAATTCTTTCCACTTAAAGTACCCCAGCATTAAATAAACCCTGCTCAGTGAATAATAGTGTCCTGAGAATGCACCAATGCAAAAGAGTTCAATTATCTGAAACCCTATTCAAAAATCTTCCAATGGCTCAATAGAACCCTAAACTCTTATATAACACTCAGCCTGGCACATGGCCCTCTGATTCCAACATATATTACTAAGTTCATTCTTATATGGTTCTCAGATACTCCAGCTGAACCACATTACTCATGGTTTCCCACATACTACCCTCAATTTGCTGGCTCCCTGCCTTTGTTTATGACTTTGCTTCTATCTGTAACAACCTCCCCTACTCTGTAAAACCCTTTCATCCTTCACATTTATCCCAAAGGCCATCTTCCTTTCAAATTCACCAAGTCTTTCTAAGTTTCTAAAATTCAATGGTACTTCTTCATTCATAAACCCACAAGTACTTTATTTGAAAGTAATTTTTATGTTCTTTGTGTTTTACAGTTATTAATCTATCTCATCTTGCTTTCTATGTTGCAAATTCTAGTACTGTACTCATAATGCCTTAACTAAAAGTTTAGAATAGGGAATGAGAACATAGACTTTAGAGTCAAAGAAATGTAATGTTATCCTGACTGCCATGTACAGACTGCCTGACCTTGTTCAAATGACCGAACTATTTAAAACCACATTTCTTCATTTGAAAAATCGCTAGATACCAAATCTTCTTGGGTATACCTCAACATACTGAATGACTCCTGGCATTCAATATTTCTTAGACCATATTGGGAAAAATGCCATCCTTTATCATTCTAATAGAGGATCTAGACATTACCCTATGAGATGTCTATGAACATGTATACACAATAACTTTTAAACACCTTACCTCTATCCATTGGGGTTCAGGAACAGAGGATCTCAAATTGTGGTCTGTCTACCCTTACAGGTTCATGAGACATTTTCAGGAAGCACAGGAGGGCAAATCTATTTCAATGGTTATATTCAGACAATATTTACCTTCATTTCTGTGTTGACATTTGCAATGATGATATAAAAGTGATAATGGATAAACCATTGGCCTCCTGGCATGAATCACATCTGGGACAGCAAGCCAACACTAAATTCATTGTGTTCATTATTAGTTTTGTTCTCTATTGCAGTACACTTACAGTGTAAAAAAAAAAAGTCAGTTTCACCTAAAGTTCTTGATGAAATAATAAAAACTAAAAAAACTTTGAATTTTATTGTGTCTCAAACCTTGAGTCACATTCTGTGTATGAAGTGGTAAGTACACATATAGCACTTCTGCTGAATTTTGAAGCACATTGGTTGTCTTGAGGGAAAAAGTACTTGTGTTTGAGCTGGGAGCTGAATGAATCACTTTTCCTTTATTAGAACACCGTTTTTCCTTGAAAGAATTGCAGACCAACAAACTAATACTGTTCGCACCATAGTTTGGATTTGACAGAGAGTTTTTCACAAATGAACAAAGTGAGATGATCACCTCAAGAAGAAACAAAAACAAAACAAACACTAAAAGCATCTTTCCAAAGGTAAAACTTGAACTTTCAAACAAAAATGAGAATTTTATAAAACAAATATGCCACTGTGAGTCTGATATTTTCCCTAGTCATTTCTGAGGTGATCAAGATAATGCTAGAAAATATAATTTTTAAAATATGTTGTTTTATGTTATGTGTCAATATTTGGAAAGCTGCATAACCCAGTAAGCCAACACTTTTCAAATGACCTTCAAATGCTTGTATAAAATTGTACATGGGCAAAAGATTCATTCACACCAAATGAGATAAAGCAATGGATTTTAATTTAATGAAATTTGAAAGTTCATTGATAATTGTTTAAATCACACATTGCAACTATCCTTCATAAACTACCATTTATTCAGTTTTAATAAAATATTCATAACTTCAGTCATTAATATACTACTCCCTTTTACAGTTACATAACTGTGTGATATCACATTTTCTTCAGCTAAAACCAAGTATTGTGACAGTTTGAATGAAGAAGCAGAAATGAGAAACCAGTTGACTTCTATTAGGCTGGATAATAAAGAGATTGGAAAAAATTGTGAAACAATGTCTTCTCACTATTTTGTATGTTTAGGAAATTAGAGCTCTTTTCAAGAAAATGTCATTTGTATAAATTTGTAATAAGTTTATTATGCTTAAATGAATAAACATTTGAAATTTTTTCTGTATTTTAATTTCAAATGCAAGAAATATCTGTATTAATAGCGTAGTCTCCTCTAATTTTAGATAAGACTCTAGTGAGTCCCCATTTAACAGATGTTTAGTGGTCTTGAGACCAAAATGTCTGAAAACTATTTTCTTCAGAAGCTTTGTAGTTCTCATGTTAAGAACCCCTGCCTTTCACAGAGACAAACCCACAGGGATACAGTCATCTGATCCTTGAAAAGAGCAGTAGAAAAAAATTGCTAGTTTAAGAAATAATGATAGCCAGTTTAACAAAGGATGCTGAGAAACTGGATATCCATATATGCAAAATAATAAAACTAGATGCCTACCTCTCACCTTGTACAAAAATCAACTCAAAATGGATCAGACTGGAAATTTGACTAGAAACGTTGCTACTGCAGAAGAAAACATAGTGAAAATATCTAACATATAGACACAGGGAACAACTCCTCATAGGACTCTTAATGTTATATCAAGAGTTAATTATATCAAGGAAATTATATCAAGAATTAATAAATGGGATGGCATCAAATGAAAAAGCTTCTGTATGGCAAAGAAAACAATTAAGAATGTGAAGAGAGAACCTACAGAATGGGAGAAAATCTTGGCAAGCTACTCGTCTGGCAGGGGATTAATATCTAGAATAGAAAAGAACTAAAAAATCTTACCACCACAAAAACCAGAATAACCCAATCAATAAATGGGAAAATGAACTAAACAGACACTTCTCAAAAGAAAAAATACAAGTGACCAACAAATATATGAAAAAATATTTCACATCTTTAGCAATCAGGGAAATGCAAATCAAAACCACATTCAGACTTTATCTCATGCCAGTCAGAATGGTAACCATCAAGAATACAAATAATAATAAATGCTGGAGAGGATGTGGGAAGAAAGGAACAATTATACATTGTTGGTAGAATTATAAATTTGTAAAACCACTATGGAAATCATCATGGCAGTTCATCAAAAGATGAGGAATGAAGCCACTAGCTCTAGAACTCCTTGGTTTTATCCAGAAGAATCTAAGTCAGCATACTATAACAGTCCATGCATACCCATGTATATAGCAGTGCAATTCACAGTAGTCAAGTTATGGAACGAGACTAGATGTTCATCAATAGATGAATGGATAAAGAAAATATGGTATATACACACAATATATTTTTATTCAGTCATAAAGAAGAATGAAATTATGCCAATTGCAGTAAAATAGATGAAACTAGAAAGCATCATGTTAAGTGAAATAAGCCAGAACCAGAGTCAGGATCACATATTCCCTCTCATATGGGAGATAGAGAGAAAGAAAAAAAAAGGGGGGGGTGAGAAGGAATTCCATGAAAATAGAAGGGAAATCAGTAGAGTAGAGGAATGGGACTAGGGGAAGGGAGGAGAGAAGGAAGGAGGGAAAATACTGGGAAATGAAATTGACCAAATTATGTGTAGTGAATGTAAAAATATGTCACAATGAATCCCACTTATGTATAATTATGATGCCAATAACTTTTAATATATGACAAAAATAATTATTTTGAAAAAAGAAGTCCCTACTCTAATAAAAAGCTCACAACTTTGTCAAGTTAAACGTAGACTTTGGACATGCAGCCCTGGGTTCTTCCTTTCAACTGAATATTTAGGAGGAAAGTTTCTTATCTCGTGAAAGTAGGTGACTAAAAAACAAACAAGCAAGAACTATATGAAGGCACAAAGATAAATGCCTCCCTATTTATGTTTCCCCCAGCATGTCTAAAGATGTAGGTGAAAATTAGATTTTTTTTAAAAATTGAATTGCAATTTTGACAATGAGATGAAGTACTCTTTATAATGAAAACACATGCTTAGTTTTTGTGTGACTATTCTCATGTAATGTCATCTTCACATTCCCCTACCTGGACTTGAAAGTTTTTGTTTTTGTTTTTGTTTTTAGCAACTAGTCCTTCATTTTGTGAAAGTATTATTTATTAAGTAGATCAAGAACTGAGGGGCATGTAGACAACAATTGTAAAGAGACTTTCATGTAATCAGCATGGGGTCTGTGGAAATATTCAACTTAGTGCATCTAAGACTCAATGAACACTTTGCAGAACCAAATAAAAATATTTGGCTTTTGGTTTTTCTATTATTTAATTGTTTAGATGACCTTAGTGGAGGTGTTCAAGGAAGAAAAGAACTGAAAGGAAAAATAAAGAAAGAAGGGAAGGGAAGAGAAGATGATAGGATGGGGTGCTTCTCACTAACACATGAGTAGTAAGAGTTACTACTAATAACAGCTGATCAAAAGTGCTTTAGGATGCTTCCCTCTTAAGTCCTTCCTCACTTGGGCCTGCCCTTCCCAGGAGATAATTATCACCAGACATTGTTTTTGCTGAGAGCCCTAAAATTGGGTGAATTGGAAAAGGACCTGGAGTGCCAAGAGCTGTTGACTCACTATTACCTCCTGAATCCCAGGAACATTTTTAAAAGCAAGGGTACAATAGAGCTCTAGGAGAATGCAATTCTCTAAGCAGAAAACTGAAAAAGTTGTCATGTCTGAATATATGACTGGGATAACTGGGATTCCTAAACACATGCCAGGAAACCCATGAGGCACAGAGGAAACACATTTTGTTCTAGGAAGACATTTTAGAAGAGAAAAAAAAAATCTCTTAACTTTAAAGACCTCTTACAATCTTTTCTCCACATCAGAACTTCACATTGTCCAACAGAGAAAGGAAAACTTCTTGAGGCTTCTGATTTCTAAGTCTCTACACCTTTGCACATCCCTTTATAGAGACTGGAGGGAAAGCCCTGTACATGATCTAAGCATGTAAGTAATTTCTGCATGTTTACCTGCCTCATTTGACACAGTAAAAGCAAATAAACAGGACTGGGGTATAACTCAGTGGTAGAGCACTTGCCTAGCATGTGTGAGGCTCTGGGTTCAATTCTAACTAAAACACACACAAACACACACACATGCACAAGCTTATATTTTTGAAAAAACTTCCCTTCAATATAGTCTTCACACTGTGACAGTGTGAAGACTATACTGCTGCTTGTATTGTAAGAAGCATTTCTGCTTCTTCTGCATTTAAATGTTATTTCTGCTTCTTAAAATACTGCCCTATTCATCCCCTCATTTTCATCCCCTCGTTTCTACCCCACTCTCATTTTTATCCATGTGTCCAAATTGGATTTCATCTTCCGTCCTGGCCACCTCCTCGTCCTTCTGGGATCTCTCACCTGAACTTGTCCAGTGTTTTCCATATTTGGCTTTATTTAACTCCTTTCCATGGCAGATTCACTTATTTAGTAAAACTGTATTGACCAGCTGCTGCACATGTCACTGTATCCTTAATGGACTAGGGATTCAGAGAGAGACAAAACATATATCCCTCTCCTCAAAAAACTTATAGGTAGTTGTGGGTGGGGGCAAAATAATTATAATGTAGTACAATGAGTGCTTAGGTGCTACAAAAATAATTTCCAAGTATACCTTAGGTCTGTGTTGTCCCTTCTTGATTTTGAGCTTCTTAAATGTGTGGTTGTTCCTTTAAATAAAATAAAGCAAAAATAACAAGGAGAGAGAGCACTCAATAAAAGAGATACTGAACCCTCATCTAAAGGCTATATGTCCAAAACCACATTAGAAGTTTGAGCCTGGCCACATATTGCATGTGAACATATCTGAACCAAAAGAGGTGCAAGAACCTCATTTACTGATGCCCTTGAAAATTCCAAATAGAGTTTTCCTAGCATCTGTGGAATTAAGTGTGGCCAGTTCAAAAATCATGGTCTGTGCCAGTAAGCCTCACTGGAGAGTTGGCACAATAGATAAAACCTCAGAGACCTGGGATTTGCAAAGCTTTAATTTCAGACTCTACAGGGTCAAGTCAATCCTTAAAAACATCATACAATAATACATTGAATAATGTGATGTTTGGAAAGTGTGTTCTGACAGGGTCGGAATACCCTGAGAAGACAATGGGACCAGGGGTTGGACGTTCTGCCTTTTGAGGCCTCTTGTGGTTGGGTAGGCAGGCACAGAGGGTAAGTGCAATCAGTGGGCCTCCTGCTTCTTCACTGAAAACTATGTGTGGGGATCAGCACTGGGGCCTGGGATTCACTGCAAGCCCCACCCAATTTTGCCCTTTGGCTCAGTATGAAATACTAAGAGGATGAAATACAGACTACTAAGTGTTGTTGGTCCCAAAGCAGTTTTATGTAATTTATGCAATGAATCCTTTCCATGGAGCAGGATCCAATTAGGCGACCCAGGAATTTTATCCCAATTTTATCCATGTAAAAATTGAACTAGAGAAAAGTTACATACCATATGTTTAGGTCACACAGCTGGCAACTCCTGCCACCAGCATTTCTCAGAGATTGTGAGAGAATTATGCTTCTCCATATTACTTATTTATTTATTTACTCAGGCAGCAGGGATTGAACCCAGGGACGCTGAACCACTGAGTGACGTCCCCAGCTTGTTTTTTACTTATTTATTTTTATTTTGAAACAGGGTCTTGCTAAGTTGCTGAGGGTGGCTTTGCACTTGTGATCCTCTCCCTCAGCCTCCTGAGCCTCTGGGATTACAGGTATGGTGCCTCCATGCCCAGTTTATTCCACACTTTTTAAAAAGTATAAGAAGAAATGCTGAAACAGAATAGCAAATATGTAATAGGTTTAAAAAGGTTTTACTTAATGAATAAGCATTATTAATACAAGACATCCAAAGTAAAAATAGTTTGTGGCATTATAAAGTATAGGAATGTGCTCGGGCATGTGCAATGGGTGTGTGTATTATTGTGTATTCTAGATGTATGTCTTAGTAGCAGTCATTTTGTGTATAAAGTTCTATGACAGACATCCGATGGAGAGAGAACTCTCATTTACTATGCAACAGTAATTTCTCCATTAGCCCCAATGTTCCCAGTCCTGGAAAATAATAGAAATGAATTACTGTTCTCTTCTAACAATTGTACAATTCCCCTGTCATGTGACACAATTCTGACCCAAGAGATCTTAAGAGAAATGAAAAAGGGCTTTCTGGGAAATACTTTACTTCCTAAAAATGGAGGGCTCCTAGGAGGGAAAGGTTTGGATCATGCCATGTGGGGATGTCTGGAGCTATTGAAATAATGAAGTGACAAAACTGGTAATAACACAAACATTAGTGATGACACAGAAAAAGATGGGAAAGCCTGGGTCTGTCCTTAACAACTTGATCAACCCCCAGAAAGTATCAGCTTGCAACCATTATTTAAACAATAACTTTTTCTAAAACTTTAGGAAGCATAGCTTAAGTATTCTATACTTTCAGTTAGAAACATCTTGCTTATTGTTTCCTTTTTTGTCTTCAGAGAAAGCAAAATAGTAATTGTAGGCCTTTGTGAATATGAAACCTGAACCTTTCCTCTCTTTTCCACCCCCTGACAATAAGTTATCTTTTCCATACTGACCTAACAGTATGGAATTTAACAGTGTTCTGTTAAATAGTGCTCCAAGGAACCACCACAAGGGTCATCTGACCTTCCTGTCAAAGAACCAAGACTCTTGTACCACATCTGCCTCTCTTCAACAACAGCATGAGTTCAATGACAAAAGTCAATCCCATTGTGGCAAGAATCTCTTAGTGCACCTAGGTGGTGTTGAGAATAATTTAAAGATAAGCAAAGGAAGTTCAATGGAAGCAGAATAACTTCCTCATGAATAAAGATAACGGGTAAACCATGTCAGAAGTGTACAGAATTCTGCTCATTTTGTGACTCCTTTCTTCTCAGGATCTCAGGGCAGTGATGTAAAGAACGTTCATGCTCATATTATGCTTAGGTATTACATATGTGAACAAGATAAGGAGAAGCTCATTTGCTGTAAGGCTCTCCCCTCACTTTGTGTGTGGTGTGTGGGTGTACTCAAACAGTATGCCTATTTATATTCAATCACATATGGACGCTATATATGAATTAGGTATCTATAATACAGATATTTTAAATATTTGTTTACCACCAAATGTTTAACTAGGATTTCCATGAATAGAATAAAAGATGTATATGCTAAATATATATATAGTTGTATATTGGTATTTGGTTCAATTTACTATTATTTCTTTTTATGTACCGAACAGAAAAAAAATTCTTAACTAAATTTTGTCCATTTCTATTTCCTGTAGCATGAAACAACATGCTCAACACACAATAAATATCATTTTTAAGGGAGAAGGAGAGGACATTTTTTAAAGAAAGAGAGAACCCCAAATTCTCAAATTGTCACAATGGGGAATTACTGTTCATTGTTTTTGTAAAAAATATTTGTGTTTATTCTAAACCCAACATAAATGTAAATATTTTAAACAAACAAAAATATGCCAGGGATAACAATAAACTATTTCTGAGTTGGGGAGAGAAAGAGCCTGCCAGGAGTAGGCATGTGTATTTTTAAGCACACTGCCTCAAAAAGCGGCATGTCGGGATGTTGCATCTTTAATTTTTCTGTTAATTATGGATTGAGCATTGTTGTGAATCTTGTCCTCAAAACCAAGCTCAGAAAATAAGAGCAGATGCTCATCCCCAGGTTTGGCTCATATGGGAATTGAATGGAACATATTGGTTTATAATTAATGTAATTTGTTGGATTATCTTTTGTGAAGGAGCGAAGGTAAACAACCTTGCAGCATTGTGGTAATATCTTCAGAGCTTGAAGCTTCTGTAGGTATGAAGGAGAAGAAAAAAAAAGGAATGAAAAACGGGGAAGAAAGCTCTTCCCGCTGGATTATAGGGAATTTGGAACATTCAAACAGACTTGAATTAATTCAAAGAAAAAAAATTAGGTGAGAGAAGAGACCCTAAGCCTAATTACAAAGAGTGTGTAAAATCGAAGCCATTGGTTCTCCAATGGTGAATCTGGATAAACTGAATTCTCTTTTTTATTTGCTTTAATTTTATTGTGGAATAACTAGGGACATGGAAAAGAAATATTCTCCCTTCCTCTAACAGAAAATCTGGTACAAGGCAAAGTTCACTGATTTAGATATTTACCTTTTTGAAGTCACTCAGTTATTAATAATATAAAATGACATTTCTCCAAGATGTCTTTGTTTCCCATTCCATTCTCTCAGAGGTAGACATGTTATCTTCATTTTGAATAAGTGAATTTGTGAAAAAAAGAAAGTAATTATAAATCTTTTCTACACACATCCAAGGTAGGATGTGAGCTCTTTGGTGTGATCTTTCCCAGTCACACTAATCATGAGTACACAGTTTGTAGCCTCAGATCCTTGACTATCTTTGAATATTAATTTTGATGTTATATCACTTGAATTTTCATCTTGATATTTTTCTGTACATTATATGCCATTTTAAAAATTGAGTTTCTTAGCTTCTAAATCAAATAGTAAGTTTGAAACTTTCCATCAATCTTCTAAGTTAGAAAGAAAAAGTAAATTTTAATTGACCATTCACTTTTTTTTCTTATTTTCTTACATTTGATTGCTAAAATTAAATTATTCTTTTCAAAATCTCTTAACTAGAAACCTATTTTAGGGCCTTACAAATCCAGAACCTGGCAATAATTTGAAAAAATAAAGGGTGGGGAATAGAAGAGTAAAGACATTTTAAAATTTTTACATAAAAGAAACCATGTATAATCTTTTAAAAGCAATTACATAAACAATATTAATTCTGCTCTCATTGTGTGAAATGAATCATCAGATTTCATCTTAGAAATTATTTCCTCCATAAGCCTTTTCAGACAACCACTCCTGCCAAAGAGAGATTTAAGTGCTCTTTTTGTGTACATGTACAATGCCCAGTTCTTCCTGTGTGCTATTATTTATCACACCCTGGTGGAATTGTTTGTTTGCCTATGTATCTCCTCTACAATACCATGAGGTCTTTAAGAAAAGCATCTTCATTTTATTTCCCATTCTGTCAGTGTCTGGACCTTATTGCATTCCAAAGAATGTGTTGAAATATTGGAAGAAATGGGATTTTATCTGACCCCAGGAATCTAAAGAATGTGGATAACATTTTAACAAACTAGCCTCAGTGCTTATTATCTTTATTTCAAAATGTAATCACATTTATGGAAGCCCAGGGAAACCAGAGAGATGACTCAAGAAGGTGATATTAAAACTCATTCATGTTCATAGTTTTCAGAAGTCTGGCAGGGCAAGGGGGTAAGGTCTCATGTCATTTAATTTACATATATCTGCCATCTATTGAAAACTGTGAGATGCTGAGATGCTTACAGTGGAATTCCTGGGGATAAGGCATGCTTTGTAATTAGAAAGATACAGCTAACATGAAATATCAGCTACAGATAAAAGAAGATAGTATATGATTAAATATTAAACTGTGGGTATATGCTTTCCTAAACTTCTCTTCCAGACAAGAAGAGTTTTAGGGCCAGAATCAGCAAGAAAGATGGCAGGGAGATTAAAAAAAGGATGACCTACATAGGTGAGCATTAGTTCTGGGCAGGCACCATGGTAATGCCTTCATTCAGACTTTCATTTAATCCCCATTGTGTTTTTTCAAGTTAGGCATTTTACCCTCCCATATAAAAGAAAAGTATATAAATAAATAAAATAATTTTCCCAAAGTAATATCACTGATCAATGGTATAAATGATTTTGAATCCTGTTTCCTTCATAATACTTTGTGGTAATTGTTGTAGAAAGGAAGGAAGAAATGAATTAAAAATCATCCAATAAAGGAAAGGGCAGAAGTAGGCATATGAAAAAAGTTAGCCATTTCACTAAAGATAAGAAGTGAAGAGTTTCAGGAAGGAAATACAGTGACTTGTGTCAAAAACTACAAAAATGTAAAGGAGACTGGATTTGCCATTGTGCAGGACAGCAAAAAGATGGTGGTTTTTTTCAGAGGGGGAGTGAAGGAGGATGAAAAGTATGCTTTAGAGGTAGGGACAGAAGTGCTGAGAGGAGCAACCTAGGTAGAGGTCTGTCATAAAATAAAGTAGAAGTGGACTGGAAGGAAATTCAAGTCAAGCAAAGGCTCTCCTTGAGATGGGGAGATGCTTACAATTGAAGTTTGGGAAGTAAGAAATGAAATGGAGATGAAAGGAACAAGCGAGAGGCAAATACTGCAACCCCATGTGTCAGGGGAGGGATTAGCACTTCCGAGGCTCTTCTGAAACCAAGAACATGTGAAGAGATGTCTGCAGAAGAAAAGAGGGTGCAGTGAAGATACGAATTAATGAAGGATAGCCTTGATCTTTTTATTTTAAGGACAAGGTGAGCTCACCAGCTGAGAAAAGGAGCAGGGAGGGAAGTGTTGAAGGCTGGAGGAGAAACAAAGTCTGTTGCAGCTGAAATGTGAAGGATGAAAATCTTCCTTCCATGGATCATCTGCATAAACCTAACTGCTTATAAGGTTATCTTCCTGATCTAATACCATACTGATTATTTGGCTCTTAAAAATCCTCAAAGGACTTTAGGACAATCTGGATGGCATGAAATGACAACATCTTCAGAGAGAGAAGGAAAAAAAAAAAAAAGGAAGAAAAGTGAAGAAAAAAAGTGGACAGATTGACCAATATAGAAAATTTGGCCCTTTTCCAAAATTACAGCATGTCATTGGCAAAATTGGAAGTATGAGCCAGATCTCAATTCAATTCTATTTCTGCTACACTCCACTGCCTCTCAGATAACATAGGTATTTATGTATATATTAAAACAAAGAAGTATTTTGTAAAACTTTATTATATTTTTAAAATGTGGTCAGGAGCATCTCTAATATCTAGTTTATATAAAGTTGACTAGTCTATTTTGTTTTAAGGAATAAATAATTTGTTTTCAAGAATCAAAATTCTTACCAGATGGTTATTTGCAATTGTAAACAATAAAGATCTACTAACCCCTCATCCCTTGAGACATATGTTCATTTTTTTAAACCACTGAATGCTATTCAATCTGAACGTTTTAGTTGAGAACTAAATCATACATGAGAAAAATTGAACAGTGAACAGTGTCCAGGCAAGTGGGTGAAGTGAGTCATGGTTATTTTGAGGAATTATCTTTTCCTGACTGTATATCTCAAATGGCCAGGAACTCAATTCAATTCCCCAATTCTTAAGTCCTGGACCTTCTACATATCACTGCCATCTTCTAAAGGAGTATGCATTGTAAGGAAGATGCTTAGAGAAAATCACACTTCATTATTTTCTTGACTTTGGGCACAAATTCTATTGACAATGGATGATTTACATGGAATGCCAAGGACTTGACTCTGCATCCAAACAACAAAACAATGTCAACAAAAGATACTTTAAAACAAGGCTGAAAGATTAGTGAAAATCCTGGGGAAATATAAGTAATAGATTTGTCAAAAATGAGTATCAACTACTACAAGGACTCTTACAGATCACTATGAATAAAGACCAACATCCCCATAGGAAAAAACAAAGGCCCTAAGCAAAAGCGCAGGCGATAAAGAAATGAAGGATCAGAACATATGAGATCTTCACCTTCACTAGCAACAAAGAAAACACAAGTACAGAATAATGAATTATTTACCTTTTGTGGCAAGGGTGGGGTTTACTGGGAATTGAACCCAGGGGTGCTTTACACCTTTTTACTTTCTATTTTGAGACAGGGTCTGGCTAAATTACTAAGGCTGGTGATCCTCCTGTCTCAGCCTCCTGTCAATGGGGTTACAGGTGTGTACCACTGCACCCAACTCAACAAATTATCACTTTTGAATAGCAGATTCTTAATTATCAGCAAAATAATGATTGCTAGTAGGGATGAAGAAAAAACATGCTAATGCACTGCTTGGTAGGAATTTTGATTTATTAAGCTCTGTGATAGGCAATTTGGCAATATATGTCAAAATGTCTATATTCTTTGACCCAGAGATTTCTTATTTAGGTATTTATTCTAAAGAGTAATCAGTCATGCACTCACATATACAGAAAACTATAAGCACAATACAACTCAATATAGTGAGGTCTATAATAAGGAAAACTAAGAAGAGCCTACATTATCTACCAAAAGAATTATAATTTAGAATTTCTATGTCATGGAATTATCTGTATTCCTTTAAAAGCATGATATATATAATATATCAATTTATATGAAAACTATTTTTCATACATTTTAAGTGTACAGAAGTTTGAAACATTTCATATCAAAGTGTTTTACACCTTAAATATATAAAATATATGTATATATACATAAATTAAAAAAGAAGATTTGAGTATATATTAAATAGTATACTCCTATGTATAGAAAGCTATGAATTCAATTCTAAAGAGGTAAAATCTGGGACAGGTAAGTTATACTTTCTTATAAAAGTGTAATTTAAAGTGTTGCTATTAATATTTCAACATAATTTCTATATTGCCTAATTTTTTGATATTTATTATCTTTAAATGCTTCAGGTATAAACATGATACTTAGAACTAGAAGGAAATGGACCATGACATCAGTTCTCTAACTTTCAATGATAGCTGATAAGAAGGGGCAGAGAAATAAATGTCTTGGTTAGGCTCAACAAATCAGTCTTCTTACTCTCAGGACTTTTTGCTACCATACTGCCTGAACATGAGTAAAATATACACAACTAAAGAGCTAATTTAGATGCTTATGAGTTGATGTACTTCCTACACAGTTTAACTACCATGCATATCAATTTCTTTCTATTATAAAAAAAAGGAAAGAACCAAAGTTAACTCAAGGAAAATATGTTTAGAGTACCAAAACCACAAAAGTTAGCAAAGATCCTGAAAACTCTTCAAAATTTGTATTTGCTATTTTTTGGAAAACTTTTTAGACCATATGAAACATATGTCACAGAATCTTCAATTAAGATACAGCAACAACAATGGATTTTGTGACCTGAAAGCTAGACTTAATGCCATCATTGGACTACATTTTCAGTTCAGAGGCATGTTTTTCAAATGAGTCACAAATTTAACTGCTATAGTAGAAGAATCCCACGCCAATGTTCACAAGAAAACTGTTCAAAGAGAATGAGAAGCTTATCACAGATTGACAACTTTCTGATATGGGATGTTCAAATTTTCATGTCCTTATAAATTAAGAAATACTAGAATGAAGCGACCAGATGTTCAGCTTCCTTTCTGGAATTTCAAATGTATGTGTGTGTATGCATCCGGCAAAGCCATTCCTCTGAAGGGCAGAGATTTCTCATCAGAAAAGTGTGCCTTCTTATGCTGTCATTGACCTTCATTTATTATCCACAGTGCCTATATTTCAACACTTGGCATTTTATGTCTTCTTTTACATGGATTTCAGACGTCATTCTGAAAGGAAAAAACTGGCTTTCTCCCACAGAGTTTAGAATGAGTTCTTAGAAAGTACTATTAAAATTTGGGGGAAACTATGCATGAAATCTCTAAGGAGTTTTAAGATAACTAATTGTTCCACATTTGTATCTACAAGTCAAAGGACTTTGACAAGTAGATGAAAATTAGAAACTGGTGGCAGCTGGGCACGGGGGCACATGCCTGTAATCCCAGCGACTTGGGAGGCTGAGGCAGGAGGATTGCAAGTTCAAGAGTAGCCTAAGCAATTTAGTGAGACCCTAAGGAACTTATTGAGACCCTGTCTAAAAATAAAAAGTAAAAAAAGGACTTGGAGTGTAGTTCAGTGGTAAAGCACCTCTGGGTTCAATCCCTAATACAACACACACACACGCACACACACACATACACACACACACACACACAATTGTTTTTATCTTGATTTTCTTTTTTTTTACAGTACTGGGAGTTGAATCCAGGGGTGCAATAGCACTGGGTTACATCTCCAGATTTTTAATTTTTTTTTTTTAATTTTGAGACAGGGTCTCACCGAGTTGCTGAGGTTGGCCTTGACTTGTTATCTTCCTTCCTCAGTCTGCTGAGTAGCTGGAATTACAGCATGTTCCACTGTGCTGGGCTAAAATTGCTTGAAATAGGTCAATCCATATCTTTTTAAGTTTATCTGATACCACAAACATCAGGAGAAAGAGAATGTTTCTCAAAAATGAAACCACAGCACAGTTCAAATAAAAATCCTAATCGTGGGGAGTGACACACCATTGAGACACTCTTGTGAGTCTACATGACAGTTTAGGAAATATATGTAAGGACAATTTTCATAACAAGCTTGCAAACTCGTCTTCAAAAGTCCTGAAATAGGCTATTATTATTTCAAAATTAAAAAAACAGCACATATTATTAAGTAATAGTCATGGTAAAGTCTTCCCTAAAAGCATTTTATAATAGTCATTGCTCTTTTATTTCCAGCCTTTTTTGATCCACAACCAAACCTTTATTTGTCAAATTTTGTCAGAAAGCAAATGAAAAGCAAACCATTTCTTGGCTAAGACAATGAATTCTTGGCAATTAGCATAATAAAAATAAATTCACCTTACAGTGATTTACACTCTACCATAATAGGGCAACAGACTATTTTTCTTATAATGTCATTCGCTTTAAAAATGTATCTCCTTAGTAAGAGGCAAAACACATTATTTTATCTTTATTTATATAGTTATACGATGTTTAAACTTTCTAACTCATAATGCTACATTCCAGAAGCAGAAGTCTAGTCTAGACTGGCCTCCCTCAGGTTGACTGATTAGAGAATGAAGAAATATCTTCTTTGAAGACTATCTCAATCCAGGCCCTGTTTATGGCCAAAATTCGCCTCTTACAACTTCTTAACCTTTGGGTTAACACAGCATGTTTCTGCATGTACTGTTAGAATACAAAAATCCCTACAAAAGTTAGCATATAAAACTGATGACAACTTGGAACAGATTAGAAAAACAAATCTGTATTCATAGGTTCCACATCCATTGATTCTTTCAACTGAGAATGAAAAGTACCCCCCACCACAAATTGCATCTATATTGAACACATACAAACTCTTTTCCTTGTCATTATTCCCTAAGCAAAGCAGTGCAACAACTATTCACATGTAATTTTTATTATAAATAATCTAGAGATGATGAAAATTATATTGAGAATGTGCATAGGTCATATGCAATTATTTTCCACTTTAGATGAAGGGTTGAGCATCCATGGATTTTGGTATTAGTAGAGGTGCAGAAACCAATCCCTCAGATACCAACACATAGATGTCTTCTTATGTGAAAGCTGGCTGTGAGTAAAACCCTTCAGAGTTGGAATATGGAAGAAATTTTTTGTTCAGGGATAGTGATGAGGAATGGGAACCGAGGTGCTTACTGTGCAATATGAAATCTTGATGGGAACCCAAAACCCAAGATCAGAGAGCAATTCTGGCAGTAAAACTGAGAAAACATGAATCTAGTATTCGTGAGCTCTGTTTCCTACTTAGGAGCTCATCCAGTCAGTTTATCCAGCTCTTTGGCAGGGTGGGGTATTATTTTCTTGTACTATCTGCCACCAAATATAGGAGAAAATAGGAAGAGAGCCGCTCGTTGGGTACAGGGGTGCATAGGCCCTTAGGTGTAAGCTAATCAGGTAGCCACTGACAAGGTTTCATGGAAAGATACCTAAAGCACTCTGATGAAATTAAACCCTTTCCTCCCCTGGGGACAGACTTTAATTTCTCTTTTCCCTTGTTTCAATGTTTAGAAATTGTGGCCTCTCTCTATCCTCTTGCATTTAGTGTGCTTGTAAAGTAAAAGAACAGAGCTAGGTGTCTCTTGAATAGTAGAAAAGATGAGAAAAGAACTGGGGAATAAAGAAACTGTGATATATATACACAATGGAATATTATTCAGCCATAAAGAATAATAAAATTATGACATTTGCAGGCAAATGGATGGAATTGGAGAAGATCATGTCAAGTGAAATAAGTCAAACCCAAAAACCCAAAGACCGAATGATCTCTCTTTTAAGTGGCTGATGACACATAGCAGGGGTGGGGGGAGGCACGGGAAGAATGGAGAAGGGATGGATTGTATTGAGGAAAATGAGGGGTGAGTAGGGGGTGGGGAAGGAAAGATAATAGAATGAGACAAACATCTATACCCTATGTATATGTATAAATATGCAAATTGTATGATTCTACTTTGTGTACCACCAGAAAAATGATAGTTATACTCCATTTGTGTACAATGACCTAAATGAAAAAAGAAAAAGAAATAAAAATTGTGAAAATGTTTCCAATCAAAGGAGTCCAAAGAGCTATGGCAACTAACTATGATACTTAGCCCTAGTGTGCATCCTATGCCAAAGAGGGGGTGAAATGCTATAAAGGACATTTCTGGGGTCAATTCACAAAATTGGAAGTCAGACAGATTAAGGTATGTTATCAATATTAATTTTACTATAGCTTATCACTATAGTAGTCAAAAAATATCCCTAATCTTAGACAATACACATTGAAATTGTTAAGAAGAAAAAGGCATGGTATTTGTAAGTTTCTCTCAAATGGTTCAGAAAAAAAAAATGAGATGGATATAAAGGTAGGTAAAATGTTAACTAAAGATGAATCTGGAAACAGGCATTATCTGTATTTTTATTCATTATTATTTTCTTATTCATATTACTCTTCTGTAAGATTGAAATTATTTCTAATTAAAATTTTTAAAAATTCTAAAAAAAAAAAAGAACTGGGTTGGTGAGGAGCAGGCAAGAGAATTTTCAAAATACAAGCAGGGAAACAACAGACAGAAGAGCATAAAAGAAGGAGGAGGGGAAAGGAGAAAGAGAGAGGGTGAGGCAAGAACCAAGGGTCTGGGAAGATGGTCGAGTACTGAAGACATGACTCCTATTGAGAATTTTGCTTATATCAATTCCTTTGACATTTTTTTAAAAAAAATGGGCTTTTAGGTTTTCATTTTATCAGGTAGCATGTGTAAACTAAAGAAAACAGGAAAGAGGGGCTGGGGTTGTGGCTCAGTGGTACAGCACCTGCCTAGCATGTGTGAGGCCCTGGGTTCGATCCTCAGCACCACATAAAAATTAATAAAGGTATTATGCCCACCTACTACTAAAACATTAATTTTTTAAAAAAGAAAACAGGAAAGAGATGTAATAAAATCATCTTGTGTAAGTCAGGATCCAGTTAGGAGACAAATCACACCCGTTATTTAGAAAAGAATTTAATTATAAAGAAAGGTTAACAAGTTATGAAGTTGTTAACTAAACAAGTGAAAGGGTAAAAAAGGGACCACTGAGTTGAAGTGGCAGCAGCAACCACACAAAGAAGCTGTCATATGTCAGGCTGAAGGAATAAAGTCAAGAGGTTGACAATATTAAAACTTTGAAGTAACTTCAAACTCTGAGGAGGACTCTGCTTGGCTGGTCCTGGTGTCTCTGTGTCTGATAAGGCTGGTTCTCTGTGGCCATGGGAAGGCACTGCAGGGTGGGAGAAGGGCTAGTGTGGTGGCACAGGAATAGCAAGCTGACTGGACCCCTAAGAAGGCCAGACTCACTGACAGCATCAGGATGTAAGCCTTCCATTCTCCACCCAGCATCTCCCATGGGCTGAGCCTAAGAGAATCAGTGGGTGAAACCTGCCTGTCATTTGTAGGGTCCCTGAGCTGGAGTCATAAAACAGCAGAGATGGTGACCTTGGAGATAAGAGACAAATTAAGAATTGACACACAACCTTCAAAAAGTATTGTTTCCAATTGCTTACTTCTTAATTTTGAGGAGATTTTTTATCAAAACCAGAAAATAAGGAGGAAAAAACACCCAACAGCCTTATCGCAGTTATAACCTCTTTTAAGTAAACCAGACTATTAAAAACCTAATTTTTTAAAAGAGCAAAAAACATTATTTGAGTTAGAAAATGTCATGGGATCCATTATAGATCCTCTTTTGTCTATTTTTGCTCTTTTTTAACAAACACTGAATATCTCATGTGTCAGTAGCTGTTCTCAGGTGCTTGATGCACTCCAGGGAATAATAACTGTTGTTGTATTCCTAAAATATGCTCGTTTTTACAGAGGTGAGATATCAACATTCATAAATAATCAATAATCAATTTCATGAAGAGGAGATCTAGTACAGAGTCCACAATTTCTTGAGTTGGCGACTATAGCAGCAGGTGCCTTTAGAGGTGTGCCGAGTTTCTGGAACCATGTTCAGGTATATACATTTTTCTTTCTCACTCTTAGATATATTTCCCCCCAACTTCTTCCTGCATCTCTAAATAGAAATAGAGAGGTATTATATGTGATCCAAGATCCTATGAATCCTACCACTGAAATAATTCACACCTAACAGCCACACCATAAAAAAGCAAGCCATAGAACTTTCCTCTTTTAGCATCTACTGCCCCATTAGATGCAAGGATAATTTAGTGTGAAGAAAGGAGATAGAGAGAGAGGGAAATGCAGAGTGGATTTTTGAATAATGTTTCACTAATATGCTTCCTTTAAATAAATGTTAATATATGTATCTTTCTACCACATAGTAATAGTTTACAAGCTCAAGTTTCTTTTCTAAGCCATTTAAAAATCATCTCTGTAACTCTATGCCAATCAAAAGAACTGTTCTAATTTATGCTTAGATCATATAGTGTTTCTTGGAACCACCATGGTCACATTAAATTTATCTTCCACATTTAATTTTACAGATATATATTCAGAGAAATCTCAATATAGCGAATGTGGATTGTGACAACCGCCCCTACAAATTCAAAACCGCTTTCTCATTGACCATAGAGGGACCCAAGATACAAATGTTATGGTTTCAACATCTTGAGAGAAGGTATGATCTTTAAAATTGTAGAAATAGAAATATTTACATATAAACACAAAGCTTTATCAGCAATTACTCCAGGCCTTTACATAGTAGATGCTTCCGTAACATTTGCTAGTCACATTATTTTCTTCGTTTTTAATAATAAAAGAAAAAAGTTCTCCAGTATTCCTCAGCAATTCCACTCTGTAACTGTTCTCATGCTTAAGACTTTCTTGTTACTAGTAATTCACCTTTCTAGGTCCCTCCCCTGCCCCGGGCACATGGGAAGAATCATGTTCTTAATTATTTCTCCTGTTTTCGTGTTGCTAAGACGGAAGATCCAAAGTCACCTTCTGGTAGGAGATAAGGAGAAGGCCACCCATTGCCTGGAATGTCATTCTTTAACTGTTTCCCAGAAGGTGGGTCTCGGCTCTTCATTCTGAGACATACAAGTGGATGTGTCATTCAGTTTTCTATATGATTAGATGACATCTTAGCTTGACAATAAAGACTCTTCTTAATGTAGTTGGAGTCTCCTGCTCAAATCAAGTCTCGGGTCTGAGGATATCTTCTGAATCACCATCCAGAGCCATTAAAACCCAACTCCCATCCATTCCTTTTATTTGGCAGTGTCATCTAAAGACTGGCTACTGGTTGGAAAGTATAGGTCAGAAAAAAAGGAAGCCAACACCAGGTACATCTCTATCTACAGGACCACTGGAGTAGTAATGAGGAGCTCAGCTTTGCTTTTAGAAGATTCTACCTCAAAGCCATCAGTGCTGGCTGTGAACCTCACGGGTCCTGTCAAATGCCTTTCCTTTTCACCAATAGGGACTTAGCTTCCTCAGCTGCCAACCAAATCCTCTTAATTGCAAACTACTTTATAATAGCATTTCTTCCCTGACACTAAACAACAGAAACCCATTTCTGAGAGAAGCCTTCGTTTGGACTCTACCCTTAAACTATTTTAGATTTTCATAAAGACAAAGAGCATTGGTCAGCTATTGTCTTTTTAAAGCATTTGATCTAATGTTAGGTTATCTTTCATCCTAGGACAGGGTGGGCAAGTCTTTGTAATATGAACAAGAAAAGAAATGCTTCATGAAAATGAAATCCTGCCGAATTCAGTGTTTTATTTCCTAGTCCTAAGGGTGGACTGCCTATTCTAGGAGTGGCTGGAAAAGTGGGAAGCAGAGGAACTTGAAAGAAAAACAGATTTAGAGTCATGTTTAGTAGGCAAGATTATTAAAAATAAAATCCTTTTGTAGCCTGTCATCTTGATGTTATGAAAGCCAGTAGCATGTTTTTTCTCCTTTTCAAATGAATTTTGTTTTTAATAAGTTTGGCTAAAAGTATAAATGCTTTTGGCGAGGTCAACTTGAACTTGTGGCTTTTCTTAGCCATTGGGGTCTACACCTCAGAGAATTTTCTGTTTTTATTGGAAGTTTAAATTTTGTTGACTGAACTGGCAGTTTCTTTGTACGAGCACTGGAGTCCTTTAATGTTTTCTTTTTTGGTCTCTTTTGCTGTTTAAAAGAATGACTTGAGGATAAATTTGGTGCCTTGGATAGATAAATAAATCTGACAAAATTATAAATGACTCAGTTAACTGGAGCAGGAAAGGGAAAATAATAGTGAATTAATTCTAAAAAGAAAACACACCCCTCAGGAAAATTCATGAAACCCTAACAAAGACAAAAGCTACTTGGGAAAAAAAAATACACTTTAATATTTTAAGGAAAGGAAATAGTCAATTTTTTCTTATGCTAAAAACAATCAACCAACCAAATAACAATAACATGAAACCTCTAAAAAATAATGTTGTGATAATTTCTTCACATCTGATATATAATAGTTAACTTACTATCTTGAGAAATATTTCATGCTTTACTTATGTACTAATATATTTAGTATGTTAATATAACAGAATCATAAATTGTAGCTTTTAATTAAAACCCCATTATAAACAAATCATCAAACTTATTTGTGACTGTAAAAAGAATGAGTCATAGTGACCATAACTTGATTGTGAAAAAAATAGTTGATTTTACATATTCAGACCGATGAGGAAATCAGTTCACAATTGTATGAAAATATGAATTTCTGTCTGATGCACAAAACACATGGGTGCTTATAGAATAAATGTGCATTCTCAGAATGTGTGTATCCATTATCTGAGGGATAGTGACATAGGATATATATTTTCTTGGCCTCCTTGTGTGAGTTAGAGGAGAATCTTCCAAAAAAATATAGACAAAAGTCCCTTACTTTTGTTTAACTTATAATTTTGCCCGTGGGCTGATTCATTTTTTTGCAACTATTTTGAGGCTTGGGGTGTTCAGATTATTCAGCATTTACTGTAGGCCAAACATAGTAACCACAAGAGTTTGTTCCAATTCTACACTCTGCTTAACAAGAAGTCACCATATATAGTATTCATGGATTATCCATTTGTAAAGACTATCTGAATAATATTAAAATAAAGGAGCATTTCCTTAATGACTCAAAAGGCAGGGTAATTGCCTGGTACGGTGGTATACACCTATAATCCCAGTGGCTATGGAGTTTGAGGCAGTAGGATTGCAAGTTCAAAGCCACTCTCAGCAATTTATCAAGACTCTGTCTCAAAAAAATAAGCTGGGTGTAGTGGTGCATGCCTGTAATCCCAGCAACTCGGGAGGCTGAGACAGGAGGATCTCAAGTCTAAAGCCAGTCTCAACAAAAGTGAGGTGCTAAGCAATTCAGTGAGACCCTGTTTCTAAATATAATATAAAATAGGGCTGAGGGTGTGGCTCAAAGGTTAAGTGCCCTTTGGTTCAATCCCTGGTACCAATAAATAAATAAATAAATAAATAAATAAATAAATAAATGCAGGTTAATTCTGAGTTCTTAAAATGTATACTGTTTGTCCATATATCTATCCATCAATTACAAATATGGGAATGTATACTGAATGTAGATATCTTATTAAAATTTTGTTAGCTAAATATTTAGATATACTAAACAAGGTCTAAATTGATATAGTTTTCTGTTTTCTAAAGTATGAATAATGTAGGTCCCTCATGAGGATTTTTGGAGATAAATTCACTGGATAAGGATCTTGGAACAATACCTGGTATATGACAGGTGTTCAGAAAGTACTGATTCTTGTCCCTCCCTCTCTTTTCCCTTTCAGGAGAGGTGCTTGTTATAGTAGAAGGGGCAGGGACATTGTTGTGGCTTAATTATACTTTGAATTGTATCTTCAACACCCTCAAACTCTTAATCTTAGCCAAGTTCTTAACTACCTACAGCTTTAGTTTCCTCATCTATAAAATAAAACAATGCCTATCTCATAGGATACTTGTGAAGACTGTAGAAGATAGTGGTGCCTGACAGTGCCTAAGACATGTTAACTTGATCACTGGAGTCCCTTCATGGTATTGTCCTGAAACATGAACCGCAGGATGAATTAAAAATACTATTATGTGCACCTTCAATAAGTTTTCTGAAGCAAATCATGACTAGTCATTTAGCTATTCCATTCATTGTCCTGAGAGATCTTTAATATACATTACCAGGTTGGTTTGGGGCTTTCTGTACATGGCTCTAGGGTGTAAGAATAGGATATGGTGTCAAGTAGACATGAGTTCAAACCCAGATTCTGCCAGTCAGCATCTGTCCTCCAGGGCTAAAGTTTAATATTTCAAGTGTTTTATAGACTGTCCTTGAGATTTTAGCATGGACGCTAAAGATAAAATCTAGATTGAAACTATCAACACATCAGAAGACCCAATGCCATATTGTAGCTGACCCTGAGCCTCTTCTTTAGAAAGATGAATGAAATCCAGTTTGGAGCATCAAGAATCCATCAGATGGTGACACTGACTTATATCTCAGTAGCAATCTCTCTGGTTTTCCTCACTTACTGGTCTGACGAAGGAAGCTACTGAATTGGGAACCCACACCTCAATAAGCCTTTTGAGCCAAAGGAACCAGCTAGGTGACCCTGGGCTCTGGGCCCAGAGGAACTGTCAGATAATATAGGGACTTATTTGAAGGTACTGAATTTGTGTTTGTTTTGTTATGTAGCATTAGATAACTAATACAGATGAGGAAGACAGATGATTAAAATTATGATGGAATTGTAAATTAAAACTGCAAAAGAGAACATTTATGTTTTCAAATATAAATCAAATATACATCATGCCATTTCCATGTAATTATTTAGAGTATAGTTATTTTAGTACCTTTCTTCAACACTTTTTGGAGGCTTCACTTTAACAATTTTTTGCTTCCACAGAACTTAGATAATCTGATATTTCCTAAATGTTTCTATGAAAAATGGGGAGCCAACAAACCTAAGTCATGCAGTGAAAATCATTCAAACCCCATACAGCCCCTGTATCATCAGCTGTAGCTACCATACAATTCAGTCCAACAGCACAGGCAGCCATCAAGAGAAACAGAAATACTTAGTGAAAAACTCATCTTTGTTCTACAGTTAGAAAATCTCATAAAAGACAAATAAATCTAATGCTGAATTATTTTTGAAAACCTCTAACTTCTCAGAAAACTAAAAATTGTTAAAAACTATTTTAAGAGATTTGTCATAACCTCTTTCCCTTATAAGGAGTTTTACTAATTCAATCAGCAAAATACTAAAACCAATCAGATTGTCCAATCAAAATTGCCAAGCCCTCTTCTTTGACTGGATTGGCACTGGCATTTCTTTCTGCTCCTAAGACCCATGCAACTACCACCAAAAAGCTTCCTGCTTTGCAAACCACAAGGCCCGAGTGGAGTCCATTTGCCTAGGAGAACTTCCAGAGTCCACCTCTCAGAAAGGAAATTCATCACTCTTGGGGGGCTCTCAGCCCTGACTAGTCCAGAACCTGGCTCAGTCAGAGCAGCCCTCACTTAGTTATCAGGCTTCGAAATAAATCTTTGAAACTTGTTTGGACCTGCATTATGTGGGAGCGGGGGAGGAAGATCTTTAAGATATTTTACTATATCTTTTGAAAACTATATACCACCTAATGTCCTAGCAAGTGGAAGCATATTCCAAAGTCAGAATCAACTCATGGGAAGTTGTCCTCTCCCAGAAAATATATCAACAGAGAAACTTCAAAGGAATATATCTACTATGATTTAAAGCTCTATTTTATATTACGCCAAAGCTTCTGTCTGAAAAATGTAAAAGTCAGTCATTGATTTTTTAAAGTATTCTGTTGGCCAGAGCACTGCATTAATTGACAGCAAAATGCTGGATTTAATACATCTGAGGGCTCATGGATTCCTTCTGTTCTGTGGCCACAAACTGAACCCCTAACTCTATGCAGATGTTTTATGAATGAGCAAGACCACAAATCTATCACTTAATACTAGAAAAACAATCCAAATGTCTGATATACCAATGATAGTACATAAATATCATCTTCAAATGCAACATGAAAATCTCTCCACAGATCTATTGACTGGTTTGATTTTATTTTTTCATGGAACTGATTGGCTTGCAGATTTAAATGATTATTTTGACCTCATGTTAACAAACCTCCTTTCCCCAACAGCCCAGAAATTCTGGTACACATAGATGAAAAATAATACCATAGCTTTATGTAAATTACATAGTTATGCATTCACTAGCATACAGCAAAATATTTCAGAATGGTTAAAAAACAAATTAATTTTATTTATCTCCATAATATTTTATAGGTATTTCCTTTTTGTTCCATTTATTATGTTAAGAATACTAAAAATTGATATTAACTACATTCCCAGTTAGATTTTATCAGACCTCTATGCTATAGTCAGAAAGTGTTGTGGTGGAAATAAACATTTTGTGGCATTAATGTAAGGATCTTTGAAAATTATCTTCCTTTAGCCAAGAATCTATCATTTATCTACCTTCAATTTTGAGAACCAAATTTTGAATACTGTAATGGATGAAAAAGAAGCTCATATAAACTAGAAAACATTTTTAAAACATTTTTTAAAAAATTTTTTTAGTTGTTGATGACATTTGTTTTATTCATATGTCATGCTGAGAATTGAACCCAGTGCCTCACACATGCTAGGCAAGCACTCTACCACTGAGCCACAAACCCAGCCCTAAATTAGAAAACTTTTTAAAATGAGGTTTATACTTTTTTAACATTTGCAATAATCAGACACATCTGATAATATCATAATCCACAATATTTATAAGAAGTCACAATAATTTATCATGAAGAGGAAAATGAGAAAAAGAAAACCTTAATGGTACCAAATGAAAGGTTTTAAATTTTTTTTTTCTTATATCAGGGGACATAACAATGTTTTCACCATTCCATAAATATTTTCACTTCTGAGGATTTATGTCAAGGAACATAGTCAAAATTGCATAGTAAACTCATAGACCCAAACTGGTTCATAGAAAATCATTAATACTAGGGAAATGATTAAATTAATTAATTAAGAAAATAAGATAATTATTTTTCCCACAAATATTTATTTATTCTTATACTTGCCGGGTACCATGTTGGTCTCAGATACAGCTACAAACACAACTCACCTATAAAACTTTCTTCATTCATTTGGTCTGAGGTGTAGCTCAGTAGTCAAGCACTTGCCTGGCACCTACACAGTTCTGGGTTGGATCCCCAGCACTGCAGGGTTAGAAAACTTTATTCAAAAGGATGTTGATGATTCAAGACATGTGTGAGGGTTAGTTAAAAAAGTTATATAATATAAAAATATTAATATAATATGATCAGCACTAAGAACAAATTAGGTAGAGAAAAAATTGGAGATGAATGGAGACATTCATTGCAGTTTTCTTTGGGTGGCTGGATTTTAAGTGTCTTCTTTATATCATTGTACTTTTCTAGATTTTCCAAGTGATATATAAAGAACACAAATTGCTTTTACATTTGGAAGATGGCATAATCCCCCAAAAATAACTGAATTTGAGGAATACTCTTCTGCTCAGCTACTCTCCTCTTCCCATTGAAGGACTGATGGAAGCCTGGAAAGGTAGGAGACTTTCACAGCCTGATAAGTGGTGAGTAGTGCTCAGCTCTCTGCATCCCATTCCCACTCGCCCTGCCTTCAGCTGAAGGGGTTGAGGCAGAACTGTGTGGCTTCCACTTCACAAACATGGACCTCCAAAACAGAAGGGGAGAGAACATATCTCACCTCTTACTCTCTGAAGTTTCAGAGCTGTTTCAGCTTCCATCCTCAGTACTTCTTTCTACAAGCATTTTAGAGAGAAAAGCTAGCATGAAATGGAGGATTTCATCCAAAAGGGCAAACACAGGAGATGGGAAAAGTAGAGCACTGTGGGACTCTAGTTCTACAGTCCCTCATCCCCACTGGACAGAGAAGGCTCCTGGGTGCACTAGAGCTTGGGAATGAATCATCCTGAGCATCTTGTCTCCTAAGCCAGGAGGGAGAGTCATGCCAGATAAATAAGGGCTAAGCACTAGGTACCAGGCTGAGGATGTACACGGAAAGCTCTCCTCTGTTTCCAAATCAGAGAGTCCATTACCAACGAGGAGGACTCTGAAGTATGCCGAGTCATTTTCTTTTCATTCAAGGGTGAAGAAATAGCAAAAGAACAATGAAAATACCACCAACACTCCACACACACCATGAAGCAAGCCTAAAACACAAGGTGGAGAACAGTGTTAATCAGAAGAGAAGCGTGTTTAGGAAAAGTTTAACTATAGACACAAAGCTAAATTTCCAAAAGTGTCTGACAACTTTAAAGAAGACATGATCATCTGTAATAACAATATGGCCAAATGATAGTAACTCTGAAAAACTATCTAAATGTAACAAAAAAGACAATTAAAAGTGAAATAATACAACTAACATCTGTAATATATGAAATAAAGAGGAAAATTGATATTGCAGAGAACTCAAACAGGGTTTGGAAGTAAAAGGTGAGTAGTTCATCAAGAATGAAGGAGATGATGGCAAAGAGATGAAGGAAGGAGGGAGAGAGGGCATAAGAGGGAGAAATCTAAGGTGGGTAAGGAGTTCAACACAAATGCAATAGAAGTCTCACTTAAAGTGAAATAGAAATGTTTTCCCAAGTCTGTAGTTGATGTTACCAAATGCCAGGCAAAATTATTTTTCAGTCATGTTTCCAAGTTTGTGCATAGAGTGGTATCAATAAATATTTGTTCGATGAACGGATGATAGTTAAAATTCATCAGACCTCCTTTTCATGCCCAATATGTGCTACACAATACTTTTACAAGAACTAATTTATATAAAAATTCATGTAATTCCCTGAACAATACTGTAAAATAAGATTTTTATTCTTATTTTATAAATGATGACAAATTATGTCAAAGATTATTATTCATTCAGTGATGGATGCAGAAGGGAATTTCAACCAGTGCAGACTCCAAAGCCAGTATTCTTGAAACGACACAATACTACTCCTCAGATACAATGTCCCACATTGTATTTAAAGCATTTAGTTCATGCCTGTATATGAACATGTAGTCTAACTCTATATCTCTACTACTGTAGTTTTGTGGTATTTTGATATCGATTAAACTTATTCTCCTCATTCAGACTTTAATAGACATTGTATAAAATCAGAACCTAATTAATAAATTAATCTGGAGAGAGACATCTCTTCAGTATTGAGCAATCCCATGCCCGATCATGGTGTGCCCTGCTTCTTGATGTCTACTTCTGCACACTTCCGTGGAGTTTTGCAGCTTTTATCATTTAAGATTTGTACAATTCTTTTTCTATTCGTCCTTAGGTATTTTATGCTTTATAGTATTTGTTACCTTTTTTCAATTTATTTTTCCCATTACATTTTTCTAGTTGATTACATTTCAGAGTACAGTATTAACATTCAAAAAGTAGAAGGCCTCACTAGCTTTTGTTTTATTTGTAATGTTATCATTTCAATAATATTGGTATTGAAACATTAACATTTCAATAATATTAATAATAATACCTACCACAGTAATATTAAAAAAATTTAGACAACATGGGAGAAAATTCTTAGAATAATAACATGTGTATGTGGTTTGCCCTCTGCATCAGCCAGCATCAAAGTCACTATTATTTTTGTTTTTATGTAACTAGAATACTTCTAATTCTCATTAGATTATTGAAACCTCTGATACATATTCTGTATAAGTTAAGGAATTCTTTTTCCATTCATAGTTTGATCTCAGGAATAACCTGTTCAGGGTCTTTCAAGTTGAACACTTTTTTTCTCTCATAATCTGTTAAAATGGTCAATTGCCTATCGATTTCCTAAACTTAAACTGTCTCTACTTGGAATTCTACTTACTGCTGGGTTTAGGTAGTTCAGTTTTATTCCTTAAGAACTTATCACTATTCATAAGTGAAAGGGGTCTATTTTCCCATACTCCTTATTTAATTTTAGTATCATGATAATGTTGGCTTTTAGAATGAGCTGAGAAACTTTCCATTTCTATCCAGAGCTACTGGGTTTACATGATAGGAGAGACTTGGTGAGTTTTCCTTGGAGAAGTGTTCACGGTGCTTGTTTGGGACAGAACTCAACAACTTTTTAATTTCTTTTATGATTATTAATCTAACCTAGATTTCTGTGTGTTTTGGAATATTTTGGTAATTTACATTTTCTTGGGAAATAAATTTCATTTAAAAATTGATTCTGTATTTGTAGCCCTGTTCTGTTTCTTTATTATAACATTGTTTTTAAAGTCTATTTTTCATAATTGAATTTCCCAAAGATTGGTCTATTTTATTCTTTACAGAGAATCAGCTTGAAATGTTATTGATCAATTCTACTTTTATTTTAAGTCTAGTAGTTTGTGTGCTATTTTATTAATTTCTGCTTTTATCTTTATTAACTTCCTCCTGTTTTCATTTTGTTTACTTTTTATTCTTTTTCCAACTCCTTGAGTTGAATACATGATTCATTCAGTTTCTCTTTTTTGTTGTTGTTGTTCCCTAATAAATGAATTAAAGGTCATAAATTTCTTCTCTCAGCAACAGTTTTGGCCAAATCACAGGGATTTTTATTTGTAATGCTCTCATTATGATTTCATTTCAAAATACTTTATTTGAATTTTTATTTTCTCTAACCCAATAACTATTTATTGGGTGTTATAAAACATTTAACTTGATTTATATTTTTTACTTCTCTTTGTTCCTAATCCTTCATTTTATTGCACTGTGGTCAGAAACCATGCTCAGTGTTACTTCTGCTTTAGAGAATTTATTTAACATTTCTATGTGGCTTAGCATAACGCTTGAGAGGACAGGCTTGTGCTAAGAATGGTACCTGGCACATTGTAACTGTCATGGATTCAAAGACAATTTTTTTTTTGTATTTTGTATACAATTTGAAAAAATATGTAAACATGATTTACTTATGTTTACATACTTACAGGTATTTTTAAAATTATAAATCCTTGCTTATATTTGTGAACTTGACTTTTTGAATATTCAGAGAACTATGTTAAAGTTTTCTATTCTTTGAAACCCTGCATTTCTGCCATTTTTCTTTCTGTATAATCAAATACTAAATCATTTGCTGCCTAAAAATAATTATTCCATCTCTTATCTTCTTGGTGGATTGTATCATATATGGCCTTATTTATACGGTTACGTCTACATTATTTCATTAGCATTCTTCCATTTGTTTTCAAACTTTATATTTGAAAATGTCATGTGTCCTGACATTTGTGTCATATGTGTCATTTGAAAATGTTCACTTTTAAGTAAACTGTATTTTGTTATTTAATGTAATGTAATTTTATTTTTGGTGTATCTCTTCCAAATTGGATGTGTGTGTGTGTTTGTGTGTGTGTTTTCTCTTTTTACCCAAAGTAAATATATATTAAAAGTTGAATTTGATCCATTCATAATTACTGTGATCTTGACAATATATCACATTTGAAACTTTGTATACCTCTTACTATTTCTCTATTATGGTCGTAGAGCCCATTTTTAATCTAATTGAAGAGGAATTATTGGATTCTTACAACACAACAGCATGAAGACTACAGATCCTCAGGTATGCTTTTGTGAGGCATGCCTAGATATAACAGAGAGACGTGATGGTATGTGCAAAGGTTCAAATAAGTAAACCATGCCATACCATTTTTGAATAATTTGCTTTAAAAATGTATTTTAAAAGTGATGCATTGAAATGATTAGCTAAACACTGAGTAAAATGTATTGTGAAAAGATTTTCAGTTATCATTTAATCTAATTATATAGGTAATATAAGAGGAAAGTAACCTAAAATGTATAGATTACCAAAATAAAACTTAGAAAGGAATCAAGTGGATAGGATGGAATATCACATTAGTGCAGAAGTTATTAGATATTACTTAGCATTTTACTGATATTTTTCTGATAGTGTTTATTGAACCTTCAAGTTTATTTTAAAAGAAAATCTAGTAGAATTAAAAATGTATATTCCAAAAGATAACAAAAAGGTTAAGGAATGAAGTTTTCCCAATGCAGAGGTTACAGATTTCAGTAACCCATCAAGATTGGCAACTAGAACTGATCATGTCTGAGCTGCTCCTATTGAGCAGAAACTGTCCTGTAAACCTACCCATCTTCATGCAGTCTGATACTTGAAGGCATAAATACTCATAAGCTCTTTAATTTTACTCTTCTTTCACAGCTTATATTGTGACTTCTTTTATGTAAGTGCCTAATTACAACTGCTAGGATTCCATACCCATGTATGGACTTCAACTAAACCTATGTTGTCTGAGTTTTATTAACCAGAATTAGGTATAATGTTCACATGGGTTCTAATGGATAAAAAATAAAGCAATCTCTCTATGCATAAATCACATTATATGTGTTACTTGAATAACACAGATTCACAAAACTTTAAAGGCTGCAATTATGCTGAGTTGGCTGGAGAACAACAAGTTAACTGGCTCCTCTGTCTTTCCAAACATTTTGAAAATATTTTTTTTCTGGTGATACTGGATACTATAAACTTCTTCTAACAGAACACACAGAGTTATTCTCTCAGAGTCCCAGTTCCTCTAACTGAAAAAATAGCTGCAAAAATCAAAATATGGATCTTAGACATTCAGATTATATTTTATACATGAGGCCACATAGTAGGTGATATTGCTTTGTGAACACAAGTAAAAATGCTAAGAAGGACAAGAGCTTAAAGGATTATGACTCACCTCAGTTTTCCCAATTTAATTCTAAATTTATAAGTTTTTTAAAAATTTGTGTTCTAGTATAATATCTATCAGTTTGTTGACTCAGCTCCAAAAGTGCCTTCATTGTCTGCTCTGAGAAAATGGGACTGGGCCCTTTATTTTCCTTTGCCATCCTGCAAAGGTAATGTTAAACTTTGTCAGTAGAGGGCACTGGAGAGACACTGTAGGATGGAGGAGTTTTCTTTCCTACTTCTGGTGTACTTGCTCTTCCCAGCTTTTGCAGTCTGGGCAGCTTCTGCAGCACCTAATTCTTAACTTGCACAGCGATCAGAAATCAGTGACTAGCCATTTCCTCTGGTGTTCTACTAGGGTAGTTTCATACTGATGAGCTTCCAGCAAGGCAACGCTCAGTGAACTTCTTTTATCAACTTAGGGGGAAGATTTCCAGAAAGTTCCAGCAGTGAAGCAATATGATTGCTTCTCTACCATTCAGGGAGCCTATGACAATGCCCTGCCCAACAAGGTCTAGATCTCAGGCTCATGCGGGACAGAGATCCTGTGGGGGATTCTTTGTCAGATACTCTATCGATTGCTCCTTAGATCTGATATTTCTGTGTTCTTTAGAATTCAATTTAGATCATATTAACCAATCTCTAATCCCAGTGATAATCAATTATTCTTTATAATGAGCTTTCCTTGATCAGTGTTCTGTGATTCTATCTCTTGATCAAACCCTAATAAAAAAAATCCATTATGTATTGACCTACCAATTTATCTCCTGTTATAAACAACCTCATTCTAATAACTAATATACTATGCTATTATTATTCTTCACTAAATGTGTCTACTTAACCTTAGACCTCAGGCACTACTTTTAATTTTATTCCCTTTTTTGTAATCAATGAAATATGTCACAGCAACAATTTTCATTTATTAACAATGAAAATTTGTGAACATTTTACTATATAATCTTTTATTAAATTCTACATCCAAATAATAATTAAATACTAATTAAAACTTTATAACAAAATAAAATGCCACATGTTAAATTTTATGAAGTTGGATTTATGTTTATAAGAACATAAATTAACTTTAAATGCTTCATACTTGAGCTATAAAGGGTAAAAAGTAAGTAAATTTTTTAATATTTATATTTCAACATATTATTTTTATTGGAAACAAAATAGTTCTAATGGATTCAGAAAGAACACACAGGTACTGGTATCAAATTTAATAATACTGAAAACAGGAAAAGAAATTGACAAATTTCAAGGCTGATTCTTTGGGAAAATGAGACAAAATATATATATATATATATTTCAAATTAGATAAACAAATAAAAATGAATTATTAACAATAAGCAACAAAAGATGTTAGAAAGGCAGTAAAGAAGATACATGCTAAAAAATAAAATAAAAAAAGATGTCAGAAAGGATGAAGAATGAAAAGAAATGCACTGATAAATAGGGGAAGTATAAATAAAATTCTATCTTTATCTTTAATTGAAATTCATAGAAAATCAGAAATAAAAGAATATTTCTTAATTAAGAATGATATCTGAAAACCACATTTGAATAAGTGTGAATGGAAGAATTATCAAAAAGTCAAAAACTTGTAAGTTTTAAAAGGGAAATTTTATAGAAGAGAAAGATAGTCTGCTTTCATTAATATGTATCATATTTTTAAATATAAAACTTCAGGGTTATTTAGATTGGGCTGTTTTAGTAACATTAATGAAAAATTAGAATTCTGTAGAAGATTTTGCATATTCTTTTAAATGAATTTTGTCTATAGTTAAATGCCCACATGCTCCAACAATGAAACTATTTAAATCTCTCCTTAATATAAACTGTTTTTTTACATCAAGTTGAGAGCAAAGGGGCCAATAGAAAAGAAAGCATTACATTCAGACTAATTTAAAGACACAAACACTGCAAACAAAATGGGTGGCAGAGACACCTGGTTGTCCTTCAATTTCCATGGTCTTCTTTTCTCAATCACAGCTTAGTTCTGGGCTGCCCAGCTCCTTCAGCTAGCATGATCATGTGATCATGGCCAAAAGCATATAAGCAGAAGTGGTGACCTGGTCTTTCTAGAAGTATTTCACTCAAGGGGTGGAAACATGCTTCTCCTATCTTTTTCCTTCCTTCTTTTTTAGAAAGTAGGTAGCCTGGCTGAGTAGGGAGTAGCTACCTTGAACCATGATGCAGAAGCTGTGTGTTAAGGGGCAGAACCCAAGACAGAACTAGGCTAAATTCTCAATAATTTTGAAGCTAACGCAGAAAGTCTATACTACTTGTTTCTACATGAAGGAGAATCATACTTCTAGGTTTTTAAATTCATTGTTGTTTGGGGTCTTCTTTTATTTAACCAAATGTTGACACCACTAATCAAGATGGCATATGTCCCAGCTTAGTGTCTAGTGTCTCCCTTGTGTTTCCACTCACAGATACCATGACAGCTTTTCACACAGTGTTGAGAGGCACCCAATAGCTCTACCACAACAACAACAACTCAAGTTAACTATATTCTCTCCAATACTATTTGGCTTTTAAATTTTCACAGAACTGGGTATCAAGAAATCTGCTAGGCAGGTCAATCATGCAATGCTTCTGCCCTCAGCCTCTTCATTTATCAATTTGATAAAGGATATCTATTTCCAATTCTTGGAATAATATTGTGAGGCAGGTATTATAATTGGGCTTTGCAGATAAGCAGAATTTCAGAAGAGTTAAATCATCAAGATTACATAAGTCACCATGCAGCAGAATAGGAATTCAGACTCAAGTAAGTCTATTCTAAGTGCTATGGCCCTTCAGACACACATTGTCTTGTGCTGCTTGTCTCATGAATGGTAACTGAGGTAACCTGTGCAGGTAGATTACTTGCACATTATAGGTGAATTATCTCCCCCTCGGCTCTTACATGTGTTTGAAATGAGAGCATTTTGCTTTCATTATCTTCCATATATAACCTTACATTAGGACACTTTGGTGGATCAGTCTGGATGAATTCCATGTTTAAATGAAAATATCATAGAATACAATTTTACCCTTGAAAAATCCCAGGCCCAGTAATTTTTCAACAGATTGAATGCATTAAGCTTTTGTATATACATGGGCCCATGCTGGAAGATATACAAAGTTAATCAGAGAGTAACAATTCCTGTCCTTTAAGAACTTATAACCTAAAATATACCACAGAGATGTGGACTCAAATACACAAATTCAAACAAACATCAACACATGAATAAAGAAGAACAGTACAACCTTTCAGTCCTGTGTTGAACAGACCCGCTTTTAACATACACACACAAATCAGAGTAATATTTAAACACAAATCAGAACCTTTGTGAGTGGAAAGGATGGAGAGTTTTACTGAAGGAAGAAGGCATCCTGATAATCAAGTTCACACACTAAGATTTCTCTAAGAGATACACAATGCCAAGAAAACAAGCTCTCGGAGGCCAGGGACAAAGGTCTGTTTGCACAATCTAATTAGTCAGCAAAATGGTCCTGCAAAAAGTGAAGATATTTCTTTTAAGATAATACAAAAATTAAAAAATTCCAATTGAATTTTTACCAGACAAGATCTGTGTGTTTATCTCTATCTCTCTATATATACATACAGGTACATACACACACTCTCACACACACTCACACATAAATACACACACAATTCAAGGATTTTCTCTCAGGTTTTGACATTTAAAAACCCTGTACCCATTTGGTATATATAAACTGGGATAGACATCTAGGAAAGAAAATAAGAAACAAGGTTCAGAGCATAAGGAAATCAATTAGTCAAAATTTAAATAAACTTTACTCCACGACGTAGCTAAAGCAAGTGCTTCTTCATAGTATTTTTCATTTTAAATAAAACACGTTGCCTCATTTCTGGACTATTCAAGCTATCCATCCAGTAAAGAAGTGGATCTCTGTCCTGGTTAAATCAAGCATCCTTCACTTCTCTCCCACTTTTCTATTGCTCCAATTACCTTTCCCAGAGCCTGAATTTCATTTAGGAAAAACTTCTCACAATAAATTTAAGTCAGGCCAATTCTGTTCCTTTTCAAACCTTAAAAGAAAGAACAGTTTCAATTGCAGCTTCTGGCCAAATCTACCACCTGTGAATTGATAGATTAAAAAGAATCAACATTAAAAATAAACAAAGCAAAACTCTATCTTCACTCCCACTTATGAACTGTGGCTGGTAGATTAACCTGAAAATTAGAGTGGGAAAGATCCTGCAGTGATTCTGACACTGAATATAAAGACAGCCCCAAGCTGAGGGTTTTCATCTTCACCTGATTTATTCCTTCCTTTCCTCCATCTATTTCAGTCCCAAGGCAATGGCTCAATCTTTTCTCCTATTGAAGTCATTGAAAGAGTGAAATCTATCTTATCCAAGCAAAACAATTTCATTCATCATATTGTAGTCACATTGATTGGGAGTTAACAGGTAAAATAAAACACAGAGAACCATCCTATTAACCCATGAGATCTTTTCTAGGGCCTGGGATAGCTCAATTCAATCTCTTTACCACTTAGTTACTTAATTATCAAATACCTATTGAATGCTCATTGAGTGACCATGCACTGTACTAGATATTATTTAACATTGATTTGATATACTTCTGGTGTGATATTTACTCATCAAGTTTTTATTCATACCCCTTACCTTCCACCAAAAATATAAGTTCATTGAGAGCTATGATTGGGGGAGTGGGGGAACCATTCTCTTTTTCATTGTCTACCAGAGAGCCTAAACAGTATTTTCTCAATAAATACTTTGTATATCAAATATCAGGCTTAAACTACATGTAATTTCTGGTTTGAAACCTTATAAGACTCAAACCATCATGGTCCTTTTTCAATTAAAAATTTTGAAGTTTCTTTCTGGTCTATGGAATGTAATGGGTACAGTTTACCTCTTTTCAAGTAAGAAGGAAATTGAATTTCTGTCTTTGGGGATTCACCTACATTTCAGACTCTGCCAGATGTGCTGGTTACACATGCCTGCTTTGTGAACACAATGAGCCCAAATTATTTTATTGACTGCATTGAAACAATGGCTAATTTTATTCCAGACTCCACACAGTGCCACAAAACTGTATCTACCATAATGATATTATAAGAACTTGAATACTTCAGTGCAAGACTTGCCAACTGGGAACACACCTTCAGTGATGTGAATTGGTTTGAGATTATTGTTGGAAAGAAAAAGTCTTTTCAGTCCTTCAAGTCTTTGATTTTCTGTTGGCATATGAATCTCTGTATGTCTCCAAAATATGTGACCTAAGGTCAAGAAATTTTTAAGAATTAAATCACATATGTTACAAGATGTAAAAATAGAATAACATTATGTCAGTTGATATTGAGCTCCCAGCAATGAAAACGGAAATGTTAGGTTGATAAAGGTCATCTTTTATGTGGTGCCAGAATATTTATGTAGAACTTACTAATATGGTAGAAAAATATTGGGTCTGTCACCATTAGTCTATCACCTACCTCTAGATTATGTAAAAGAAAAAAATATGATATATGAAGATGATTTAATTAGTGGAGAGGATCTCTAAGGTGCAAATTGTTGGGGTAATTTTTGTTGCCTGTCTTGTCCTAGAGATTTTTTAAAAACCTGTTGGCCATCAACCTTAGACTTCTGTAGGGGAAAGTGGGATTTTATGGACCTCTGGGAAACTTTAAGATGAGTCCTCCATGATTTGGATACTGGTAGTTAATTCCTCTTTAGAAAAGAATAAAACACTGTTGCTATTTCTGATTGCATCATAAGAAAAAAACAGATACAGTGTAAGAAAATTTCACCTCTATCAGTGGACAAGTCTTGGATTGGGCTCTACCCACATTGAGTCCTTAATTCTCAATGCTAGAACAAGGTTACTCCTAATCATGCATGTGGGTTGTACAACCAGAAAATAAGCTGAAGGGAGAACACATAAGGGACTAGATGAGGACATATCTTCTGCTTCAAGAACAATGTCAAGTCTCCAGTGAAAATGGGTGTCCTAAAAACCCACAGAATTGCCTCAGAAGAGAATAAACAAGTTTGGGGCCATCTTCCCAGAACAGAGAACAGCAATACTAGCCTACCAAGTATATTCTCACTTCTAACTCCCTCTTTTCCTCCCCTTACCCAATCCCACAGTTCCAGAAGCAGCATAGTGAGTGTGATATACTTGTACCTTTGTGTACTTGTTTTTGGAATAGATTTACACTTATGAGAAAATTCAAGAAGCTGGAGAATATCCTATGTAGAGAGGAATCATGCCCTGGCTAAATCCCCAGCTAATGGCCAGCTACATAGAAGATCTTTCTTGAAAGGAGACTTTGCATTTGACTCAACCCAACTAATACATATGGAACAGACATGAGCTATCCCCATCCAGCTTTGCCAAATTTTAAATTGATGAAAAAATAAATTATTCTTGTGCTTTAAAGTCACTAACTTTGGAAGTGTTATTTTATGTACAAATAGTAACCAGAACTACCAAATTCAAGTTGAAAAGAAGAAGCTTTAATTGGAATTGATACTAAGCTTTGATAACAGATGCATTGTATTTTATCATACTAGAAACTGTTCATTGAGAAAAGGCACTAAAACTCTGGAGTCTGCTTGAGAAGTTGTCCAGAGTTGAAGCACAAATCCCTGTTTCTCTCCACTGGTTTGAAAGTCATTGGTGAGAAGCAATAAAGCAAGAATTTTGCATTTATTTCTGCTTGCACCTCATAGGCCTATTCTTAAGTAAATAAGTTACTCATAACATAAAAGAGAGGGTGATCATGCTAAAATATTTAGACTGTTTGGTGGGTAAATCAGAGTGACAACTTAAAAACAAACGTGAAATAAAGTGTGAATGTGATTTGTGTGTTAGAATGCCTTTTTGTGGCAAAACCCAGAATCCACTAGTTTAGCTTAAATGTGAAACTCAACAGCAGAAATATTCAAAGCAACATGAGATACAATAGATACAATAGATGGATAGATTAAATGAGGTAAATTCATTGGGATATTAAGGTTCTTTAATAAATATTAGCTCTACCTATTCTTATTATGGTTACAGGCATATTCATATTGGTCTTAAGAGTATTGGAAGACCTCTCCAAGGAAGGGACACTTTGGAGTAGAATGAGCTAAGTAGGAAGGGGTGTTTTAGGCAGAAAGAACAACACATTTACAAGTTTGAAGGACTGAAAGGGAGAAAGAATGTAACCCATTTGAGGAACAAAGTTGTGCTGTCCAATACAGTAGCTTCTAAACTGCATGTGACCAAGTTTGATGTATATGAATTATAATTAAATAAGCCTAAAAATTCAATTCCTTAGTCACAACTGTCACATTTGAAGTCCTTTAATAGTCATATGTGGCTAGTGATTACTGTATTGGAGAGCAGAGATACATAATATTTCTATCATTGTAATAAGTTCTACTGCAGAGCACTGAACTAAAATTTAGAATGGTTTGAATATGAAGAAGCAAGGAGACAATGATGACTCATGAAGCTGGAGAAGTAGGAAGGGTCAGAGATTCCAGCAGACCTTGTAAGCCCTGTGCATGAATTGGGATTGTATTATAAAGGCAATAGAAATCTTTCCTTCACAAATCATTTACTTTTGTAAAGTAAATTAAATTATTTTTAATCTCAAACACCTTACATAAATTTTTCAATAGCTGTCTTCACAATTGAACATTTTTTGTGATGTAAATTTTCACTCTGGAGAAAATGAGGCAGTGACGATTAGGTTCATGTGTTTTAAAATTTTTTTTAGTCTTAGGTGGACACAATACCTTTATTTATTGATTTTTTTAATGTGGTGCTGAGGATCGAGCCCAGTGCCTCACATGTGTTAGGCAAGTGCTCTACCACTGAGCTTACAACCCCAGCCCTTGTGTTTGTGTTTAATGTAATGCAACACTGTGCCTAGAATCCAAGTCTTCCAACTTTTACCCAAAGGGGTCTGTGACTAAATACAACCACATTATATTCTTTTGCTTACCTTCTGAGAAATGTTTATGAAAGATACTAATATTGCTGTTCCTACATTTCATTTTTAAAAACATTGATGTCATAAAATGTTGAAAACGCCCTTTTAAAAGGAAAGGAGTTTTTAAAGTTTACTGTCTACAAAGAGACTATAATTTTGCCTCTGTATTCTCTTATCCAAGGTCAATTAGAGACACTTCTACATGAAAAATCAAGTAACCTTGAGAAGGGTAAATTGTTGGCACAGTTGTTAAGAGTGACATTGAGAACTGTGTGGAAGACATGTAAAAAAATCCAACTAACACCTTGTCCTTGTATCATGGGCATCACCACGGCTTTTAAAATCGTGATGTTGCCTTTTATTAATTAACTTTAAAATATTAAAAAATGCTGCTATTCTGTTAGCAACATGTATTCTTTGCATTATTAATCTCTCTAACCCCTTCATGTCCTTACTATTTAACTATAAAAACACTTAAACAAATAATAGAGTCCAATAAAATTTTTCATTGCGGATCTAAGAGGAATCCTACATGAGGTCCAAGACAAGAATAAAAATATTTCCTATATTCTAGGGTAACAACATTCAGATTAAAACCAATTTATAGTGGGGTGGTTTATAGGGCTTTGTTCATTCCTACAACTTGGCCTTCTCAAGAGCTTGTGAAGGTTACGATGCTTATTCACAAGAGACTCTTCATTATAAATGAAGAGATATGTCAGGACCAACAAAGAAATTTGCAAATTATTAGGCATTATATTCAGCCACGTAGTTATAATGTACAGCCCTCAGAAATGTTGAGGATGGATGGTGTATTCAAATGAATTGATTAAATAAATCATTTACTAGCTGAACTCTGGTTTCACAGTGTATTTATTTCTTCAACTTAAAGTTTTTTAACTCTATCAAAACCTTCAGAGTATAGGACCTGGCCATACATAATCATCAAATTCATTCAATGTTTAAATCATACATGTTTGAATTTTTATATAACTTTTAGCAGACCTTTTATTTCTCAATCTAGTGTAATTGCTGTCATATTGCTATGATTACAGATGACTATTTAAACTTTCTAAAAAAGGCTGGTTAATTTTAAAAAGAGGTGAAAAATCAGACTGAGACAATATCCTCAATTTTCCCTATTCAACAAATTCCACATCATTATTAATTCCCCACAAATCAAGTCCTTCTGATAATTATACATCCACACAAATAGGCTAAACATTGGCAACCAGAATAAGCTTTCAAACAGTCATCAACAGGTGAATATGGGAGTCACCAATAAGGATGAGTAATTCTACACCCCCAAATTAGACCATTAGCATTTAAAATTTGTTTCCCTGAAGCTTTATTCAGTTAGGAGAGATTTTTTTAAAAATTCACATCAAAATGCTTTTATCCATGCTACTTACATCATCTGATTCATGAAATAAAATCAGAGAATCCAGAACTCACAAACTGATGAGTTATAAAGCAAGTAGGTATTTGTTATCAGGAGGGTGTAGAGGGTTAAATAGGAATCTCCTGTCCATGAGTACCATAGCACAAATCTAACCTCCACACATGTTCAAATATTCTATTACATATGTGTAAACCCAAGGTTGATTCTGAAAGTCAAAGAAGATTCTATGAAATTGTATCTAGGAAAAGGGTTTTCATTCATTCATTTGAAAATGTTACTAATGGATTGCTTGGGTGCCAAGGAAGTAGAGTGAACAGAAAAAGGTCTCTGTTGTCATAAATCTGTGGTGAGTAGGTAAATGAGGCATGGTATTAAAACTACTTTCTTTGCTCTTTCATCCTGTGATGCACAGTAGCTATCTAGAATCTTGGCTTACTGGTTAAGAGACTGACGCCCTTGGAAGAAGAACCACTTCTCCTCCAACTCCATTATTATGTGGAACAACTTTTTACTTGAGTAAAATTCATCCATTCCTGAGTTCAAAAATACTATACATGACCCTGCACCTCACCAAGCTTAAACATAGATGAGTTAAGAAGCTTACTGATAAAAAGAACCCATAAAATCTAAGAGTTAGGAATTTACTTAGTACTTACAGAATATTCCTATTAGTTTATGTAAGATGAAACTAACCAAAATCACATGGCTATTTGGAAATAAATTAATTGTATTTAGAAGGCTTTTCTGGTCTTTACATTAATGGTCCTTCCAGAACACTTCATTGTACCCTAGGATGCAGAAAGGATCATGCTTCCACAGCAACGTGATATTCCCTAAGACAACAAGATATTAATAGCATCTCTGTAGAAGATCACTGCCTTTTTATAAAATAGCCTAGACTCTCCTTTGAAAACCAAGTGAAAATAAAACTAAACCTGCAGTGAATGGAGCTAATGCATTTCCTTCCATTAAAAAAAAAATCCCAATGGCAAAATCATTTCATATGCATTGAAAGGAATAAAATATTATTCAAGTTGCAATTATCTGTAAAGAACAGTCATTCCCTAGCCAGCACCTTTGGAGAAATTGATTGTTTCTTTATGCCCTTTGTTTACACATTTTTCTTAGACTTAATGGCTGACAAGTGACCATTTCATTATCATTCCTGAGTTGATTCTCCTCTTCCTTGTGCTTAACAGTAGCAATCATGTTCATAATTACATGCACCTTCATTTTCAATCCCAAAGTGACTTTGTAGGTTTCATGACAGCATCACAATTTCTCAAACATTTTGCTGTGGTAAGAAACCATGTACATTTGCTGAAATGCACACCACATGTTCATCCTGTTCTCTCCTGAGGTAAATGAAGAATGTGCCTGTTCTTACAGACCAAGAAAAGGAAAGAAGAATCATGGCTAATATGCCTCAGATTCATGGCCCACAAACATGGTGGAATTTGGATATGGAGAAGGTAGCCCCCTGTTCATATATTCTTTCTCCTGGACCTATGCCAGTCTTTACAGGTATCAGTCCACGTACATGCATGGAATTGAAGCTATTCAGAAACTTTAAAATGCCAAAATAGTTTAGAATATAGATGTGGTGGTGGTGGTGGGGAAATAACCTGAGTTTGAATTCTAGCCTATGTAGCCTTTTATGAAATATTTTACTTTGTATATTTTACTGACATCATCATTAAAAAAATCTAGATATCAGTTACTCCTACCTTATAGGCTTCTTATAATAATTAAATGAGACAATTCAAATAAAGTAAGGATTAATTATAATTTAGTTTTTGTCAAAAACAGTGTAAATCACGCAAAATATAACTAGCCGCAAGATAACTTTTAGTATTATGCATTTTTTTTTGTACCAGGTATTTAACCCAGGGGTCTTTAACCACTAACCACATCCCAGTCCTTATTATTATTTTTTTTGAGAAAGGGTCTCACTAAGTTTCTTAGGACCTCATTCATTAGTAGTGGTTTTTATCTTTTCATCTGAAGAGCATCAATATGCACAGGTCTCATTCCACTGCTTCACACACCCATGGTTACCTAACTTGCTTTCAACTAGGCTTAATAGTTTTACATCCTCCAGGACCTGTATCTTCTCAGAGTGTCATGGCTTAGATCTGCAATGCCCTGAAAGGCTCATGTATGGAGGGCTTGGTCTTCAAGCCTCTCTGCAGCAGTGTGCAGAGGTGGGACTCTCGGGAATTGTCTGGATCATGAGGGTTCCGACCTCATCAGTGGAATCCACAGATAGATTAATTATTTAGACATTAATTAGACATAATGGAAAATGTAGGAGGTGGGTCTGGTTGAAGTCAGCAAAATAATTTCAAAGAAATAATAAAACAGCTTCAGAGGTTAGAAACCAAATAGGCATGGTATGCCAGAATGGTAAAAGAGATGTGTTGGATTATAAGTACTGGGAAAGGAAAAGTGGCCACAGTCCATAATGAGATTCCCATCATGTCTACCTTACCCTTTCTACCTAGGGGACCAGAGTTCAAACCTCTCCCCAAGTAAGCCAGTGATACATGAGTCACCCAGCCCCAGCCCACCCAATATTCTTTAATATGGGTGTTAATGTTAATGCAGAAAAGGCTGTGGGTAGAAAAAGGCAGCTGACACAATTGAGATAATGAAATTTATAAGGCTCCAGTATACCCTGGTTGGAGGTATAAATTCAGTGGGGAAATGACAGGAAGTCGGGGGAGAAAGACAGGGACAGTGTGATTGGGCTCCCATTTTGAATGTGTCCTCAAAATGTACTAAAGGAGCATCTCATTGTAGCAACTTCTGCACATCTGAATCACAGGGAAGATTTACAGACATCGTGATGGGCACCACACCTAGAGATTCTCATTTAGTAGGTTTGGGGTGATGCTTGGGAATCAGAGATTATAATGTTCATATTAAATATCATAAGACATCAAGTTTTTTTATAAATAAAGTTTTATTAGAACATGAAAAAAAATCACATGCTGGGAATTCAATCCCCAACACAACAGTGTTGAGAGGTTGGTTAACAGATGAGTAGGTTACCAAGGCTTTGCTTTCATGAGTAAAACTGTCATCACAAGAGTACATTAGTTGTTCTACTCACTCTGATAAAAGGATGAGTTCTGAGTTTGGTCTCCTATCCTTGCCTCACTCTTTCTTCCCCTAACCCTTTCACCTTCCACCATGGAGTGACAGCAAGAAGGTCATTGCCATGTGCTAACACTTGGACTTCCTAGCCTTCAGAAATGTTAGAGATAGTTTTCTTTTCTCTATAAATTACCTTGTCTGTGGTATTGTGTTGAAGCAGCACAAAGACAACTAAAACAGGGTCAATGCAAAAATTGTTCAAGAGAGCCATTAAAAGAAACAAAAATAATGAGGGGGACTACTGTGGGACACCTGTCAAAGGCCTAGGGGAGAATTGTTGGCAAATGATACACCTATGGCTCTTCAGTGTGACTCAGGCTATCTGGAATGGCCCTAAGACACTTTTTGGAAAACTGTAAAATAAAAAATATTTTCATAATAACACTGAGATATTATTTCTCTTTTCCCTCTCTCTCTCATAAGCATACAGATTCATTGATATGCTTTCAGATTCTACATTGCAACTAACCTTTAGGAAGCTTGTGGAGTTTTGGTGTATTAGCAAAGCTAAATATCCACAGTTACCTGAAAAGACTTCTATTTTAGTGTGTTCAGGCTTTCATAACAGAATTCCATAGACTGGGCAGCTTGTAAACTGTGGAATTTACTTCTCATATTTCTGGAGGCTGAGAAATCTAAGATCAAGTAACCAGCATATTTGGTATGGTTAGGGCCCACTCCCTGAAATTCACAAATGGCTTCTTAGTGTACCCTCATATGGTAGAAGGGGATGAAGGAGGTCTCTGTGGTCTCATTCACAGAGGAACTAATCTTATGTATCAAGACTCTGCTATCTTGACTTAGTCATTTTCCAAAGACAATCAGGCGGGGGTCAGGATTTCAACATATGAATTTGTGGGGAAGAAAACAAAAACATTTATTCTATAGCAGCTACTGAAAACACTTCTCCAACTGGGTGAGTCTAGAGTTTCTCCCTATACTTCAATCAAAACAACATTTCAATACATTGAATACAAAAGCAGATATGAAAATCCACTTGTCTTCTCTTTAGCCAGACATTAAAGAGATTTACAAAACTGCAAAGCAGTGCCGCTATTATTGTAGTGAGCTTATTTTTTTTTAGAAAAAATAGTTACTTTTCATTTAAAAATGTTATTAATGTTAATATGAAATAGCAACATTATTTTGAAATAAATAAATATTTTAAATATTTCTCAGTCAATCTGCTCTAGTAAAAACTGATAGGTATTATCTTCATAAATAAAATCTCTTAAGGAT